>JASDQU010308587.1:0-13280 GCA_032191745.1 Picea mariana
AACAACAGAAAGTCACAATCGGGTTTCAACCTTCGAAACCCCGAAACCCGATTGTGACTTTCTGTTGGGAACGGAGAAAGAACCGGGCCAAAAGGCCATAAGGTGCTGAAAAAGAACTGTGGGTCAAATTCAAATAAATATTCTAGAGAAGAATCAAAGGAGTCATTCCAGCTTGAGGGTGAACTTTGAATGATCCTGAAGACCAGATGGTCAGCACAGAGGTCTCTGTCGAGGCAGAGGGTGTGGTTTGCGTCAGTTTTGGTATCAGAGCTTAGAAAAGCTTCTTTGCTTTGTATAGAAGGGAAAATAAAGATTCACCATGCCACCAAGGAGAAGAGATAGACAATCACCCGATCCAGAGGAGGAAAGGGAGACGTCTAGAGGAAGGGGTAGACAGGTGAAGAATCCAGAAGTAGAAAGAGATCTACATAACATACGCGCTCGACTTGTGGACATGGAGATAAGACAAAAATGCACAGCTGATGTAGGAGATATTAGTGAGTCTAAAAGTGAAGATGATGTTGGACATGGAGATGAAGAAGTCACAAAAGAAGATGCAGCCAATGAACACTTGCTTAAAGCTGTTGCAAGGATGGGTGCAAAGGCGAAGATGGACATTCTAGTTTATGAGGGAAATCTAGATGTAGAAGAGCTTCTAGAATGGATTAGAGCTCTAGACACATATTTTAAATATGAATATGTCGAAGAGGAAAAGAAGGTCAAGCATGCCGTCACGAGATTAAAAGGACATGCAACATTGTGATGGGATGAACTACAAGAGGACAGGTGTTGCCAAGGCAAGTAGAAAATTAAGAGCTGGGACAGGATGATTGCAAAGATGAAGGCAAAATTCATTCCTAGAGATTATCAAATTTCTCTGTTCAGGAGAATGTAGAACCTGAGACAAAAGCTGATGTCATTGAAGGAATATATTGAAGAATTTTACAGGTTGAATATCAAGGCAGGTCACCGTGAAAGAAATGATGAAAAAGTAGCTAGGTATATTAATGGCCTGAGATATGAAATTCAGGATGAGATGAGTATGTTGACCATCCGAACGGTGGAAGATGCTTATCAGATGGCTCTAAAGCAGAGGAGAAGCTGAGCCGAAAGAAGAGTCAGAGGGGTAGAGACAGAAGTCAGCCCAGAGGCAAATCAGTTGCCCAGGATAGAAACCAGAAGCCCAAGGAAGACTAGAAGAAACCTCATAATCGTACAGAGAGAGGTGGAAGTTCACAGCAAGGGCAGCATAATGAGCAGAGAAAAGATTATGCTGGCAACAATACTTTTCCTCGCACCAGAGGAAAAGGAAGAGGAAGAGGTGGAGTAATCATATGCTTCACATGTGGAAAGAATGGGCACAAGTCTTATGAGTGTCTAGATAAGAATAAAGAAGGGGGAGAAGCTCACATCACCGAAGCACAAAGGCGATATGTGGAGGTGGAAGACGCTGAAGGTGGAAGATCACTGATGATGCGAAAAGTCCTTTTGACACCAGAGAAAGAGGTGGAAAGTTAAGTCCAAAGGACCAGACTTTTTAGGACTGCTTGCAAGACCAAGGACAGGGTATGCAAGGTTATTGTGGACAATGGTAGCATGGATAATCTCGTTTCGATGGAGATGGTAGAGAAGCTGGAACGGGAGACGACTGATCATCCAAGTCCATATAAAGTTTCGTGGCTACAAAAGGGACATCAGGTAAATGTCACTAAACAATGTTTAGTTGAATTTAAGATAAGAGGATATAATGATAAGATATTATGTGATGTTATTCCTATGGATGTTTGCCATCTATTGCTGGGTAGACCATGGCAATATGATAGAAATGTGATTCATGATGGGCGAATGAACACATACACCCTGGAGAAGAATGGGAGGACACACATGTTGCTTCCAATTAAGGATAAGGAGGTGAAGCCTGAAGTAAGCAACATTGTACTTCTCATGAGTGGGAAGGAACTCCTTACTGAGGTCAAGAAGAAGGAGGAACCACAATTCATTGTGGTCAGGAAACCAAAAATTGTTCTGACTAGCACAAGAGTGGATGATTCACTAGAGGAGGTTTAGGAACTGTTGGAAGAGTTCGCTAACATTGTAGTGGATGAATTACCTCGTTCGTTGCCACTGATAAGAAGTGTGAGTCATCATATTTATCTCATACCAGGAGCCAGTTTTTCAAACAAAGCCGTGTACAAATTGACACCACAAGAGAATGTAGAAGTTAAGAGGCAAGTCTAGGAGTTGTTGGACAAAGGTTTAGTCAGGGAAATCTTGAGTCCATGTGTTGTTCCAACAATACTCAGCCCAAAGAAAGACGGAGGCTGGAGGATGTGTACTGACTCGAGGGTGATTAACAAGATAACCATCAGGTACATATTTCCATTGCCGAGAATGGATGATCTGATGGATTTCTTGAGTGGGGAAAAATAATTTTCAAAGATTGATTTGAAAAGTGGTTATCATCAAATCTGCATGAGAGAAGGTGACGAATGGAAAACAACCTTCAAAACCAATGAGGGTTTGTATGAATGGCTTGTTATGCTATTTGGCTTAAAAAATGCACCAAGTACCTTCATGAGGTTGATGAATGAATTCCTAAAGGAGTTCATCGGGAAATTGGTCATTCTGTATTTGGATGACATACTGGTTTTCAGTAAAACAACAGTGGAGCATCTGAAGCATTTGGCTACAGTGATGCGGAAATTGTGGTAGGAGAAGCTGTTGATAAACATGAAGAAGTCCTCATTCATGAAGACAGAGCTCATTTATTTGGGATTTGTTATTTTGGAAAATGAGTTGAGGATGGATCCAGATAAGGTGGAAGTGATCAAGAATTGGCCAACACCGAAGAGCATATTTGGGGTGAGAAGTTTTCACGGATTGGCTAGTTTCTACCAAAAATTCATCAGGAATTTCAGTGGAATTAGCACAACGATGATGGACACAATGAGGAAAAGACATAAATCTTTTCACTGGACTGAAGAAGCTGAGAAGAGTTTTAATTTGTTGAAGAGGAAGATCACGAAACAACCAGTTTTGGTGTTTCCGGATTTCCAAAAGACATTTCAGGTGAAATGCGATGCAAGTGGATTTACAATCGGAGCAGTCTTGAGTCAGGAAAACAGGATGATAACATATTTCAGCGAGAAGTTGAATGAAGCAAAGTTGAAATATTCCACTTATGATAAGAAATTTTACGCTATCATACAGGCACTGAAGAAATAGAGGCATTACTTGATACCCAAAGAGTTTGTCTTATACAATGACAATCATGCACTGCAGTTTGTGACTCAATAGGAAAAGTTGAATCAGAAACATGTCAAATGGGTTGAATATATGAAAAATTTCACTTTTGTGATAAAACATATTTATGGTACTACTAACAAAATTGTTGATGCTTTGAGCAGGAAGTGTTTGCTGTTGCAGGAGTTCAGAGTCAAAACGTTGGGTTTTGATGATCTTAGGGACATGTACATAGATGATCAGGATTTTAAGGAGGCATATGAAACAACTGAGAATCCAATTCTCAGAGACAGAAGCCCATGGATAGAATACGTGATCCAGGAAGGATTGTTGTTCAGAGGCAATCAACTGTGTATTCTGAAATGCTCCATGAGGGAGAATCTGTTAAAGGAGAAACACAGTGGAGGATTGGAGAGGCACTTTGGTCACGACAAGACATTTGCAAAATTGAACGAGTCATATTTTTGGTCGGGAATGCAAGCAGATGTCAAGAGATTCATGTAATGATGCAGAGTTTGCCAGCATTCGAAGGGAAGAAGACAGAATGCAGGGTTTTATCAACCACTGCCCATACCAGAGAGGCCGTGGGATGCGATTAGCATGGATTTCGTATTGGGGTTGCCAAGAAAACAAAGAGGTGTTGATTTAATATTTGTGGTGGTGGATAGATTTTCCAAGATGGTACACTTCATTCCATGTCATAAGACCAGTGACGCAACTCACATTGCGAACCTGTTTTTCAAAGAGGTCATTCGACTTCATGGGTTGCCAAGAAGTATAGTTTTGGATCGAGACACCAAATTCATAGGGCATTTTTAGAGGAACTTATGGAAAAATCTAGGAACTAACTTGTCGTTTAGTTCAGCTTATCATCCTCAGATAGATGGACAAACAGAGGTGGTGAACAGAAGTTTGGGAGACTTGCTGAGAAGCTTAGTGATAGAACACCACAGCCAGTGGGACAATATATTACCACAGGTAGAGTTTGCTTATAATGACTCAGTTAACAGGAGTACATGGAAAAGTCCATTTCAGATTGTTTATGGCATGCAGCCAAGAGGAATTACTGAATTGAGGGATTCAGAACAGACTACGACTAGGAGCGCTAGTGCATAAGAATTCGTAGAGGCAATGAAAGAACTTCACAGCCAGGTGAAGGAACGATTGCAGAATTCAAGCCAGGAATATAAACGTAGGGCATACCAGCATAGAAGACAACTTCAGTTTGAGGTTGGTGACCTGGTTCTGGCACATTTGAGGAAAGAAAGGTTCCCAAAAGGAACATATAATAAGGTGAAGATGAAGAAAATCGGACCATGAAGGGTCTTGAAGAAATGTGGGGCAAATGCATACGAGATTGAATTACCCGGTGGGATCAGAATTTCTCCAATATTCAATATCTCATATTTGTACCCATATAGAGCTGATGAAAAAAACACTGGAGCTAAGCAGCCAATGATCCAGTGGATGAAGTAGATGACAGTTGCGGATAAACCACAGATGGAGTGCATAATGGACAAAAGAATTGGCAAGAAGACCAGAAGAAAACAATACTTTGAATACTTGGTCAAGTGGAAGGGACATCCAGTTGAAGATTCCAGCTGGGAGAATGAAGCAGAGATTCTAAAGCATGGACAAACCGTGCAAGAGCTCATGGACAGGAGCCCATGAAAATTTTCAAGCGAGGGAGTATGATGCAGGAGCATCGCCGACATTAAGCGAGCTAGCGCAGAAGCAATCGGACAGCTGGACAAGCACCAACACAAATTTTGAAATTCCCTTAGATTGTTGTGCCATCTTAAATGAGCCATTAAGATGAGACACACTTGTATTATGTAATCGGACCTTGAGCAGCTCGCTCTCATCCTTAGTAGGTAGGAGGCATTTAAAGTAGTTAATGTAGGTAGATAGAATTTAATTCTAGATTAGACAGTTTGAGAGCGCAAGAGGGAAATGGGATATAGACACCCTCATTGTGCATTGTAACATTATTCTGAAGAAGGAAGAGCAAGGGCATGCAGAGAGCTGTGTAAGAACACCCATGTACAGACATTTGGATTAATAGAAAGCTTTGATTCAAATTCATGGTTTGTGTTGTTCTCTGTGTATTGATGTTATGCTCATGAATATTTTCTTCCTGTTATACATTTTCTTTGATATGTTGTGTATATGATTTCATGTTTAAGTTTGAAGTCTGAAGGGAAGAGGGAATGAGTTTCAATTGTTTCTCTATCTGAGTAAGAATTCCTGCAAGGAGTGCAGTGGAATTGTCTGCAAGGAGTGCGTCAACAAGAATTCAGGGTTGCGTCTCTGAAGCTCAGATAGTTTTACTTTTGTTCTCATTTCCCCATAAGTGTAGTTGGATACAGGAGCTATGTAAGGAGTGCGTAGGCCAATTGAAGTCTCAGGGTTGCGAACCTGAGTAAGGTGCGAGAGACTGCTGCTGCAGGAGTGCGCAGAGTCAAAGGAATTCAACACTTAGACGTGTTTGGAGGTTTCCGCAAGGAGTGAGTGAGGCTCAAAGTTGTGATAAGCTCAGGAGGAGTAAGGCTTTTGAAAACATTGAGGAGCATCGGAATGTTGTAGTGCAAGAGGATAAGTCCAGGGAAGAGTACTTGGTTTCCTTCATAGAAATCATCAAAGGGAAGAGATCGACGGTTAGAAATCTGCGGGGAGGATTAGCGAAATCCCTCCAGCTGTCAGATCTGTCAGAGGAGCGAGGAGGTTACGATTGAATCTAGAGTCCAAGCTTAGGAGATGGTGGGTCATAGGATCTTCACATAGAATACCCATCAACCGTCTGATTAGACAGGAGTTGCACAAGATTTAAATCCTCGTGAGTAGAGGGAAAACCCCGAGAAGGCATCGATATATTGAGACATCGGGGTTCGGAAAATCAAAAATCCCGTGGACCAGAGATTGGGTAAATCCATCGTGAAAATCACGACAAGTTCAAAGCCATCCATCATTTGGGACATGTGTCGAAAGATCTGAAGAAATCGGGGTTCGATGTTTCGTAGGTCCTGAGGACAGGATACTCTTGCTATTCGGAATCGCGAATTTTGAAATCCCGATGAGGAGGTAAGTTACATGTGGGGCCTGGATGACATCGTCTCATCGTAACAGGGGAATCGGGAATTTCCAAGGTGAAAGGCCCAAAGCATACGAGAGCCATCTATCTTTCAGGACGCGTGGCAACAGTCTCAACTTTCGGAGAAAGTCTCGAAAGAAAAGTCATATCGGGGAATCAGCTTTCGAGAGATCGGGAATTTCCAAGGTGAAAGGCCCAAAGCATACAAGAGTCATCTATCTTTCAGGACGCGTGGAAACAGTCTCAACTTTCAGAGAAAGTCTCGAAAGAAAAGTCATATCGGGGAATCAACTTTCGAGAGATCGGGGAAACCAGAGGTAAAATCACTTTGGCATTCAAAGTCATGAAACCCTGAGGGAGACCTGGAGCCGTTGATCCTAGTAAATGATCACAGTCGTTGATTGTGTTTACCATGGAAGGGCTTCTTAGTGATGTGGCATCGGGAATCGGGAAATCGAGGATTCCGTGGACGAGAGGTTTGATACATTTCAACCTTCGAAACCCCGAAACCCGATTGTGACTTTTTGTTGGGAACAGAGAAATAACCGGGCCAAAAGGCCATAAGGTGCCGAAAAAGACCTGTGGGTCAAATTCAAATAAAGATTCCAGAGGAGAATCGAAAGAGCCATTCCGGTTCGAGGGTGAACTCTGAACGATCCTTAAGACCGGGAGGTCAGCGCAGAGGTCTCTGTCAAGGCATAGGGTGCGGTCTGTGTCATATATTATACATTTAGTTTATATTCTTTTAAGTGATATCTTGAGCTCATAATGAGTATACTGATATAATTATTATTTGGCTAGTTCCATTAGGAGGTGCTCGTTTGAATCTCCCTAGGTTAGGCACATTAGTTTACACCAATGGATTTAGTAGAGATGTCATACACATATGCAGGGAAGAATCACTTGGGTTTCCCCATCATGTTTGTCTTGGAAAAAAGTATATATATGTTCATCGAGCTTCAATCTAATGACAACTTGGAGAGGTAGCTACGAAGATGAGGGTCAAATCCTAGTAGACATGCTCCTCCTCTGCATGGGGTCTGTTGGTTGTGACTTGTGTCTTGCCCACCTTTGTTGGGGCATTTTCCTTCTTATATGTTGTTGGGATCATTTTTTCCTCATGGGATTTGTGCCAATCATTGATGTATCCTATGTGTAGTTAATTTGTAGCTTGTTTTGCTTTGGTACCAACTATCTTATCTTCACTAATAAAAGATGTTGGAGGTTGGGTTTGTAGTTTTCCTAGTGTGCAGTGAATTAGGTTATATATATATATAGGGATGTCAACAAGTTTATTAGGGATGTTATACACAAATGTTATTATGAGGAAAAAATTGTAGGAAAATCAAATCATACTTCGCCACATTCATGGATAATATCCGTAATAAACTCATTGGCTTAGACTAGTGCACATTGCTAAAGAGAATTAAAAATAGGCATCTATGGGCACAAAACTATTTTTGACTCTCTCTCAATTATTTCAAAATCAGTCAAAAATGGTAGGAGAAATGTTTTCCCTCAATGTGCAACATGAATGAATATAGCCATTTTTTATGAAATTTCATCTGAATGACACCTTTATCGAAACAAGTACATGCCTCATGCTATCAACAATGGGTATTGATCAATTATAACATAGGACAAAACCTTATTTTTAACCCAAACTAATCCAAAAAATATTATTTTCATACCTTAACTATAGGTTTAAATTCCATATGGAATTTTGTCCTGCAATTTGTTCTTGGCATTTTTAAACCTCTTGTTTTTGGACCTAATTTTTCAACTGATATTTTAGATATAGGTTGAAAATGTGCTCTAATACTCAAAACTCCATTTCATTTAACCAACCATGGCCCAAATCTCTTAGAATGAGTATTTGCATATTTGGAAATACAAAAAAAAACTATATCTATATAGTCTTCCATAATGTGGTTTCTCTATGCAACCATGACCCAAACCCCTCATACCCAATATTTACAAATTTATAAATATATATTAAATTTATTTGAACATGTAGGTATTGTTTCCTATTTACTTTCTCGACATCTTTGTTATTAGTTTTATGCACTGATTATGACTGTGTTTCAAATTCAAAGATGTCATCGCGTAAGAAGAGAATCAAACCAGAGGAAGAACTTGATTTCCTAGGGGTACTGTATGGTGATACAACATGTCTCCTCAAGAAATGACAATATCCACTCAAATGGGATGAGTTCTTCAAGATGTTTAAAATTCAAAAATTTCCGATCGATGTTGAAGACCAAGATGAACTCCAAATCTTCAAGAATATTCAGAGGTCATAACTACATAGGGTGACATCTCATCCTATAGTTTTCCCTTGTGTAGATGAAATTGCGTGGATTATCGAGCACGTGGACTTGCAAAAGAGATTCATACTCAACGCTAGAGGGTAGACCATAGCGTCATTCAAAGGAACTGATCTAGCCAAATATTATCATTTGGAAAAGGGATCCGTAAAGTTGGATGAGGAACTACTCAATAAGTTCCCATACAAAGCCAATGACTTGTTCAAAATCTCATACAAGCCAGATCTAGTTTTTAAACACAGGCGATTGGAGAGTATCCAACTACTGAACTAAAAACTCCCTACCAATACATAGTGGAAATGATTTGAAGATTGTATGGAAAGAAAGATGCTTCCAAATTCACCTTATCACTAATGCCTCTTATCTATTATTGCACAAATGAAGGGATAAAATTCAACTAGGATGATATATTATCAAAATCCCTAGCATAGACTATGTCATTTATTCAGGACACTGAGATCGAGACATTCCCAAAATTTCACATGTCATCATATCTATTGGATATCATGTGTGTTGTGCATCGATACCCTAAGATGGGTTGGGCATGGCAACCAATAGAACCATCAATACAAATTTACTAGAAGGTGTTATGGGAACATTGTGACGTTCCCCCGACCAACCTCAGGCTGGGGTACGCCACTCCAGAGAAACCACTCATGCTCTAACACCAGTCAGTAACATTCCCATCCTTTCGGTCGGGCCATGCTACTCTAGGGAACACTTTTGTTCCCATACTGCGGAACATACAGTAGCATACCTATCAGTGAACTGAGCAATGTCACATAAATTTACTCTTTAAACTGCATGAAACTAAGACATATACATATAACATGCTCACAGAATCTTTACATCTAAACATAAACAAACAATTACTTTCTGTAACATACAACTTTTATGCTGAAATAATAGTAACTACAAATATGCAACATTTACAGAGAATTACCCATAAACATACAGGCAAATATAATCACATATATTATAAGCCATAACATAGGCATGTAAACAACAAGAAACATATCATTTTTATCATACAATTGGTACTTATCTTGGAAATATTGTCACCAACTATGTACAGATTGTCCACAAACCTCCCAGCCATAGACTACACTGTTCATCACTCTCAACAGTGAGTCACCGCCGAGCTGAGACTGAACTCTACCTAGGGTAAAGGGTTCATATCCAGGCTAAGGCTCATGGACAATAGGAAAGACTCTGTCTTAGGTGCTCACTCAACTAACAACCTACAACCTCTCATTCCACACATGCCTCTCCCACCCAAGGAAGTGTGCCCCTTCTTTGCTCAACAATCCCTCGGCTGCCCCACTTACCTTCCAGGGCTTCAAAAACAGGCTGGATTGGAAGTCTTAGAGCACTGTAGCTATAGTCTATCACCTTTAGGAATCAATCCCCAACAATTCTCTTGCTCAGAGAATTGATCATGGGCTTGACAACCCGCTTCTTCAATCCCGCTCCAAGATAACCAGGTACACCAACCAAAAGGGCTACAGAAATAGGCTTCGAAATGGTGAAATGGATGCCACAAGGATAATAGAATATATGAGTGAAATGGTCATGGAATCATTGACTGGATAACTGAGTGTGGAGGAGAATCACTATGAACTCTTCATGGAAGTCATTGTGTGACTAATGGTCGTCGGGCTGCTGGTAAGGTGTCTGTGAGAAGTCTCCCAATGAGCTAAGTTTCCCCACAATATGAATGCATGTCCCCAACTTGACACTTGTCATATCAGAAGTTACGTTTGTCCACTTGTCCCCAACTTTAGAGCTTAGGATTAAATAATTATCAATACTTTATGTTTTAGGAAATATTAATATAATATTCCCTTGACTTCATCAGTTAGGGAAAGGGAGGGCCAAAAGTCAAGGGAATATTATATTAATATTTCCTAAAACATAAAGTATTGATAANTACTTTATGTTTTAGGAAATATTAATATAATATTCCCTTGACTTTTGGCCCTCCCTTTCCCTAACTGATGAAGTTCAGTCCCCCATCTCTTTTATCATGGTCAGTCTGCACGCAATGATGTATTTTATATTAATCATGAGACATACACAAAATAGGCATAATGGCCTTTAACATCTAGGCGCTCTGGCCTAATTCCAAAACATAAGCACTCCAACTTATAATACTGGCTCACCAGCCTATAATGCATATCATATACATAAAGGTTCACTGACCTTAATATTGCATGCTCTTTAGTTACTGCACGCAGTGTCCGCTGATGTCAAGGTTGCGCACTCTTTAGTTACTGTGAGCGGTATCTAGAAATGTGCACACTACATCACTTTACTACGCAGTATATGTGCACACCATTCCATGAAAGGTGTATTGCAAAAATGATGTCTAAACATCTCACTAGCTTAAATATACTTGGATTACATTTGCATTTGGGTTCAGCCGAGGGATATTACAATCCCCTCCCCTTATTTATGCATTGTCCTCAGTGCATGATGTACCCATATACAACAAAATTTTCAAAAAAAAATTCAAAAAGATGTGGGTATTATACTCACATTGCATCCTCATGCTCCCAAGTAGCATCTTCAAGTCCATACCAAGTCCATTGGGCCTTTACAATCCCTATGTCTTGATTCTAGAGTTGTTTGATTTTCCGATCCAAAATGTGCATCAGATGCACTTGGAAAGCACCTTCTTGCTCCACCTGAATAACATTCTAATCAATAACATGATTAGCATCAGGTATGTATTTCTTTAGCAATGATACATGGAATACATTATGAATAGACATATATGTAGGCAATGCAATCATATAAGCAACTGGACCAATCCTCTCTAGGATTTCAAAAGGTCCACAAAATCTGGCTACCAACTTGGCGCAACTTCCCAGCTTTAGGGAACTCTTGTTAGCTTTCACTATTAGGTAAACATTATCACCCACTTTGAATTTTCAGTGGATTCTATTTTGATCAGCATAACTTTTCTGTCTATATTGGGAAACATTCAAATTCTGCTTAATTTTCAACATTTGGTCCTCCATCTCCTTGAGCAACTCTGGCCCAACTATTGTTCTATCAATTGGGTTATCCTAGCTTACTAGAGTATTGCACCTTATGCCGTAAAGTGCTTCAAATGGGCTCATCTTCAATGATGCCTAGTACCCATTATTGTAAGAGAATTCTACTAAATGTAGGTAGTCATCCCATTTTGATGGTTTATCCATTACAATCATTCTCAACATATCTCCCATCACTCTATTCACCCTCTCTGTCTGTCCATCAGACTCAGGATGGTAAGATGTACTAAAGTTCGGATTTGTTCTGAATCCTTTGAACAATCATTTCCAGAAATTCAAGGTGAATTTTGGGTCTTTGTCATACACAATCATTTTAGGAATTCCGTGCAATCGTGCTACTTCCTTCATGAAAATATCAACGACATCTGTTGCCTTGTGAGTAGTTTTTAGTGGAATAAAATGGGAAAATTTTGTAAGCTTGTCCACAACCACCATAATCAAATCATGTAGCTTTCATGTTCTGGGAAATCTCGTAATAAAATCCATTGTCACCACTTCCCACTTCCATTCAGGAATGGGCAAAGGTTGTAGCAATCCTACTGGGTTCCTATGTTCTTCTTTAACTTTTTGGCATTCCATACATCTTGCGATGTATTATGCTATCTCTCTCTTCATACCTTGCCAAAAGTATTGGCTCTTGACTGCTGCTATGGTTTTCTGATATCGAGGGTGCCCTGCATAAGAAACATTATGCATCTCATGAAAAATTATACATTTCAAGTCCTGGACATTTGGTACAAAAATTCCATTCTTGTGCAGCAATATTCCATCTACTCCCAACTTATAAATATCCATCTTCTGTGGTGTCTTACCTTGCTGTAATTTTTCTATCAATAATTTGTTTTGTAGGTCTGTATTTGCAGTCTCCATAATTTTTCTTTTAACATCAGTCTG
This sequence comes from Picea mariana, assembly GCA_032191745.1. Taxonomy (NCBI): domain Eukaryota; kingdom Viridiplantae; phylum Streptophyta; class Pinopsida; order Pinales; family Pinaceae; genus Picea; species Picea mariana. The sequence continues at coordinate 12,615 of JASDQU010308587.1, forward strand.
GTACATGCTGATGGCTATAGCACATAGTTCATGCACCCTCTTGCTGAGTGCATCGGCCACTTTATTTTCTTTCCCCTTGATATGCTTTATATCAAATTCATATTCGCTTAGAAATTATAACCATCTTCTTTCCCTAGCATTTAGATTTGGCTGATCAAATAAATATTTCAAACCATTGTGGTCTGTTCTTAGCTCAAACCTTTTCCCCATGAGGTACTATGTCCATTTTCGTAGAGCATGCACTATGGCTGCCAACTCCAAATCATGAGTGGCATAGTTTCTTTCATGCTCCTTCAACTTCCTTGATTCATAACATATCACAAATCCATTGTGACCGAGGACTCCACCAAGTCCTTCATTACATGCATCTATGCATACAATGAAATCTTCATTTGGGTCTGCAATCCTTAGTGTTGGAGCACTTGTCAATAATTGTTTCAAATGTTGGAAACTCCTTTCACAGTCCGACGTCCACTGAAAATTCATACCCTTTCTTTGTAAGGAAGTGATTGGGTGTGCTATCTTTGAGAATTCTCCAATGAATCTCCTGTAGTAGCCTGCAAGGCCCATGAATGATCTGATCTGTGTCACATTCTTTGGTGCTGACCATTCTCTAATGGATTCTGTCTTCTCAGGATCCATTTCTATCCCATCCTTTGAGATGAT
>JASDQU010308587.1:13463-29428 GCA_032191745.1 Picea mariana
AACACCATTCATTAAGCACATGAAAATAGCTGGTGCATTTGAAAACCTAAATGGTACCACTGTGAACTCATAATGACCATACCTTGTCATGAAGGAGGTCCTTCTAATATCTTCTTCTTTAATTCTTACCTGATGGTATCCTGATCTGAGATCTATCTTTGAAAATATATTCTCATCCTTCAATTGATCAAAAAGATCATCGATCCTTGGTAGAGGATACTTCTTCTTAACAATCACTTTATTCAACTGTCTGAAATCAATGCACAATCTTAACGTTCCATCTTTCTTTTTCACAAACAAGACTGGGGCACCCCAAGGTGATACACTTGGGCGTATATACCCCTTTTTCATAAGTTCTTCAAGCTGCATTTGCAACTCCTTCAATTCTGGTGTACTCATTCTGTAAGGAGTCTTTGACATGGGAGATGCTCTTGGTGTCAGATTTATAGAAAAATCGATGTCTCTCTTTTGGGGTAGTCCTAGTACTTCCTTGAATACATCTTCAAACTCTTTCAGTACTGCATAATCCTCCAAATTTGGCACCTTGTCTTTAGGTGTCTCCTCCATATGGTCTGCAAATATTTGGCATCCTCTTCTATAACATTTCTTCAGCTACAATGTTGAAATTTCTCTAACGGTTACTGCCCTGGGAATTCCCTTCACTTTCCTTTTTTTCCCTTCTTCATCCAAGCAAGTGAATTCTTTGTTATGACAATCCAATAGATCATGATGTGGGTCCAACTAATCCATCCCAATTAAATAGTCATAGGAACCTAAAGGTAAGATGTTCAAATCTTCTTTGGTGTTCAATCCATTCATGCCTATGAGGCATGACTTAACCCTCTGATTAACCTTTCTTCTGGCTCCTGTAGCCAGTTGTACCAACCAGGATTTCCCAAGCTTGCTTCTTGGAAATTGCAAACTTTACACCATATTAGGGTCTATATAAATATGACTAGCTCTTGAATCAATTAAAATAGCAAGGGTTTGGTTGTTGATCATACCTTCCACTCAAATCATGTGGGATTGATACTCTGCTTGCTTGTTGTCTAGGGCTACATAAATCCTTGGCACATATCTTCCCATGTCCTCCATTGCTTTAGCTCGTTGTACATTGTGAACAACCCTACCTTTTTCACCTCTGTGAGGACAATCTATGAACCTATGGTCCCCTTTACAACCACAACATTGCATAGGTGGTTGTCTTGGCCCTTGACTCCCTATGTCAATCGCTCTAGGTTCTTTAAGCATTTTCTGTCCTTGTGGATTATTTCTGAAGAATGGTGGCTTAGCTCCCTTCTTCCTTTGATCCAAATTGAATTTCTTATTGTCTTCCCAAGCCCCTTAGAAAGCTAGCCTTACTTTCTACTGATCATATAGGCATTTAGCTCTCCTTATGGTCTCTTCTAATGTCTTGGGATCATCATACTCTATTTTTTCACTGATGAACAATGGCAATCCACTTAAATACCTTTGAATTTTGACTGTCTCATCCTTGATGAAAGATACATACTTCAGCAGTTCCAGAAACCTTCTCTCATATTCATCTATGGTCATACTTCCAAGCTTGAGTTCAAATAACTCTTTCATTTTTTTTTCATAGTATCTCTTAGTCAAGTACTTCTTCTCAAAATATTTCTTGAATTCCCTCCAAGTAACACTTTTCTCTACAATGTGTTGTACCTCCACAATTTGATCCCACCACGTGGAGGCCTTTCCTTTGAGTTGATAGATAATGATTCTACCTTCTGCATGAGAAGAATAATTATGCAATTGAAAATACTTCCTCATGCCTAGCAACCATGTTCTGCATCTTCATCCTTCTTGTGCTCACCATCAAATGTAAGATGTTTGATTTTGTTCATTTCTCCTCACAACTCATCCATCCCAGATCTATTATACCTTATGAAAAGGGATATACTTGAGATGTTTCCTGCTCTCTTATGGGAATGCCTTTGGGAATGATGGTGATTTCTACTAGCACTTTTTACTTTTCTTTTCTCCTCTGAAGGTTTGTGACTCCCATATTCACTTGAGCCAGTCTCCTTAACCAATTTATTTTCTATTCTGTTCAAACCCTCCAATAGCTTCATGTTGAATTCATCTTGCTTCTCTTTGGATTTCATAAGCCTTTCATTATCAAATTTATGGCTTTGGACATCCTTCTGCAAATTATTAATGGTCTCAGCCATATTCATATATTCATTCCTTTCTTCTCCATGTCCATTGGAGTTCATTCCTTCCATGACCAAATGGACATCCACCCCTCTACTCTTCTCTAGATGACTGTAATTCCCTTGTTCCTCTTCCATTCCTATGGACTCTGCACTAGTATGACCTGATCGATTTATTGTTAATTCTGCAAAATGTGCATCCATCGAAACTAATCAGGCTAACAATTCAGTAATTCATGAGAATATGCACCATTTTGATTCAACATACACATCAACATTATCACTCCCATTTTCCTGGTGTTATCACCATGACAATTCTGGATAAGACCCAAGTCTCAAAAACATAGATGCGCAGTGCCTTCCGAGATACACTTGTGCAATAAGGTGGTTTGTCAAAACCACTTTTGCCATGATGCGGTATCACATGTCTCAACATGTCAAATCCACCACTCGTGGAGTGGGAAATGGCTAGTCAAATCACCCTGCTTCACTCTTTCAGTACTTCGCAATCATGTGACGTCAGCTGAACGTCGCCATGTAATGAACTCAAAAGCTAATCATTCAAAATGGATTGACCGAGCATGGCAACCCAATGCTCTTGTACATAATCTGTCTACACTTCATAAATGGAATTCTATGATTACCACTCCCTAAGTATGAAGATATCTGCGTATCCATAACTGAGGTAATCCCCAACTGCTCGACTTTCTGATCTCTGTAAAAACACCTTTCGGTATACACAACCTGAGATACATGGACAAGGCTAAATTGAGTGAGATTGGTTATTCGAGCAACATGCTAGGATTTCCTGCGAATAAGGAGGAAAGAGCCCTTGCACACATTAAAGAAACTAAGTTTCATACAGATCCAACTACAGATTCGCAGTTGGAAGCCAGGCTAAATCCCATTATAAGGGATTTAGTCATCAACAGACCAACCTCTAAGAAGATAAGGAGTAAGCGTCATAAGAAGGAGGAATCTATGGCTGAAGCAGCCGAAAGTTTTGGAGAGAATCAATCGGTCTGGTTAGATTCTCCCTTAAAGGCAAAGATCGCTAAGCTGAAGTAAGTCTTCAACTAAGATAAACATGTCTCAATGAATTTTGAATAGCCGGTAGCGGAGGTAAAGAGTACAAAAGATGATAGGCATGTTTTTCAAACGACCCTTTTTATAACAGGCTAACTGCTGTCATCACCTTTTTGTAATTTTGTGATTAATACGATTATATAAATACAGAAACAGGTTTAGGACTGTTTTATTACAATTTCTATCTGGTGATGTTATGAATCTTGTTTTCTTTTATAATAAGTTTTTCTTGTAATCTTATATTTTTATTTTCATCTCTTTAAATCGAAGGAAATTAAAACTCGAAATTCTTTTTAATTAATGTTTCGATGCAGTTATGTGTTTCTTTTACTTTTATTATTAGGAAATTTAAACTCAGACTCATCGCCTTCCAAGTGAATTTGCATGCATTAACTTGACCTTTTCATTTATATTTATCGTGCATAGAAATATTACAAGGTAAAATGTTTCTCCGAGCACTTAAATCTACTCTGCATTTCTTCTTCGTTGCACCGACAACTCACGCACACTACTCTTGCGTTGTGCGCCAATATCCACTAGGAACCATTTTTGTACCACACACCGATATTCCACATGCATTTCATCCTATGCATGCACCATGTCAAGTTTAACATATTCCATAGTGCCCAAATATCTATGCACACTACTGAATACACCGTCGCGAAACGACTTATACTCATACTTATGCGTGTACTAAAAAAACTCCTCTGCATTAAGAAATACTTGCGCACCCCATGTGCACATTACTATGTGTGTTCTCACTGTGCAAGGCTAAATTCAGCATGTGCATCTTCATGTAATTATCTTCCACCCGGTGCCACAATTTACCGCACACACTGGCACGCCATCGTTTTCTCGCACGGTGCCAAAATTTATCGCGCCCACACCAGCACGCCAATCTTTTCCCATGGACACTCCGTGACTCCAATTCTAGTCACTTCGAAGTTACTCTTTTGTGAATATTCACTTCAAATGAACCCCTCTGGCCCATCCAAGCTCAGTGTTGAACTAAAGCTTTGATACCATTCTATAACGTTCCCCCAACCAACCTTAGGATGGGGTACGCCACTCCAGATCAACCACTCATGCTCTGACACCAGTCAGTAACATTCCCAACCTTCCCACTGGGCCATGCTACTCTAGGGAACACTTTCGTTCCCATACTGTGGAACATACAGTAGCATACCCAGTAGTCAACTGAGCAATGCCACATAAATTTACTCTTTAAACTGCATGCAACTAAGACATATACATACATCACACTTGCGAAATCTTTACATCTAAACATAAACAAACAATTACTTTCTGTAACATATGACTTTTCTGCTGAAATAACAATAACTACAGATATGCAACATTTACAGAGAATTACCCATAAACATATAGGCAATTATAATCACATATATTATAAACCGTAACATAGGCATGTGAACAACAAGCAACATATCATTTTTATCATACAACTGGTACTTATCTTGGAACGATTGTCACCAACTGTGTACAGACCGTCCACGAACCTCCCATCCATATCCTACACTGTTCATCACTCTCAACATTGAGTCACCCTCGAGCTAGGACTGAAATCCACCTAGGGTAAAGGGTTCCTATCCAAGATAAGGCTCATGGACAACAGGAAAGACTCTGTTTCAAGTGCTCAATCAACTAACAACCTACAACCTCTCGTTCCCCACATGTTTGTCCCACCCAAGGAAGTGCGCCCCTTCTCTGCTCAACAATCCCTCGACTGCCCCACTTCCCTTCCAAGGATTCAACAATAGGCCAGACCGGAAGTCTCATAACGTTGTAGCTGTAGTCTAGCACCTTCAAGAATCAATCCCCAACAATTCTCTCGCTCAGAGAATTTCTCATGGGCCTGACAACCCGCTTCTTCAATCACACTCCAAGCTAACTAGGTACACCAACCAAAAGGGATACAAAAACAAGCTTCAAAATGTTGAAATGGTTGTCTCAAGGTTAATGGAATGTATGAGTGAAATGGTCATGGAATCATTGACTGGATAACTGAGTGTAGAGGAGAATCACTGTGAACTCTTCGTGGAAGTCATTGTGTGACTAATGGTCTTCGGGCTGCTGGTAAGGTATCCATGAGAAGTCTCCCAATGAGGTAAGTTTCCCCACGGTATGAATGCATGTCCCCAACTTGACACTTGTCATATCGGAAGTTACTTTTTTCCACTTGTCCCCAACTTTAGAACTTAGGATAAAATAATTATCCATACTTTATGTTTTAGGAAATATTAATATAATATTCCCTTGACTTTTGGCCCTCCCTTTCCCTAACTGGTGAAGTTCAATCCCCCATCTCTTTTATCGTGGTCGGTCTGTGCGCAGTGATGTATTTTATATTAATCATGGGACATATACAAAATAGGCGCACTGGCCTAATTCCAAAACATAAGCATTCTGGCTTATAATACTATCTCACCAGCCTATAATGCATATCATATACATAAAGGTTTGTTGACCTTAATATTGTGCACTCTTTAGTTATTGCACGTGGTGTCCGTTGACCTCAAGGTTGCGCGCTCTTTAGTTATTGCACGCGATATCCATAAATGTGCACACTACATCACGTTACTGCGCAGTATATGCACGCACCATGCCATGAAAGGTGTATTACAAAAATGATGTCTAAACAACTCACTAGCTTAAATATACTTGGATTACATTTTCATTTGGGTTTGGACGAGGGATATTACAAACATAAGTACACAACTTAATACCAAAAGATATGCAATCGCTTCTTTGCACCTCAGTATGAATTCATTTTCTGTGCTCCAACTGATCCAGATTATTTTCAGCACGAAATGAGAGCAGAGATATAATAAATAAATCTATAGAGATATCATGGATATCCAATAATATAACATAAATGTATCAGAGACGAAACCATAAACATAGAGATAAAGTAATACACAATTTTCTATTAATGAGCGAAAATGTACAAAGATTGTAAAAGTACAGAGTGAAAGACTTTCTAGAATGGTGGTAGCTTATCTCTAAGAAGAGATGTGTGCTCTACTTGCATTCACAAGAAGATGATTTTACAATGAGGCTCCAAAGGCATTTTTATCATAAATAAAATCCAAAACCCTAACCCCAGAAGATGAAAATCCAACAATTTTTTGGAACCCATTTTGGATAGTTTAGTGTATCAACTTCTCGGTGGTGTAACTTTAGCATACGATCTTCATTTAGGGTGCACGATAGCTTGTTGGAAAGGTATCATAGAGGATATTCATTTTGGGGACTCAATTAGAGCCTTTGACTATTATTGATAAGCTCTATCTCGAAAAAAATTATTTTTTCCCCTCAAAATGACCCGAGAAGTTAAAAGCTGCTAAAAATAGTAAATTGCCAAAATTGTCAGAAAATTGTTTTGAGCCAGTTGGAAGAGGTGGGTGGCCACTGATATCCACTTGGATCAACAACACCATGCATGACAGATAAGGCACTATCAATAATAAAAAATATCGGAGATTGGTATCTAATGAAACATGGTACTTACATCAGAATATATGGAGCTACCAAAGCTCCCCATCTTCTCCCAAGTTTTTTCATCGAAAATTTGGTGCTACAAGAGCTTGCCTACCAAACGATTATCCATGGAGTTGGGGTGACACTCTATCACAAAAGGAAATATATCTGTCCCCTGCTCCCATTGTGGATTGGATCATACTCTTTCGCTAGTCTCAAGCAAGCTCAAGTTGAAGTGGATGCATTACTATCATATGGATTTGGAGAAGAACAATTTAGGAGGCATGACCCCAAGAAAGTGGTTGAAAAGTACTGCATCTAGAACAAGTACACTTAGGAGTACACTTCAACTTTTTGTGAAGAAGAAGAAAACCATTGTGGAGCAAAGACTTATGATGAGGTCATTGCTAGAAGGAAGGGCCAACCATCCTCCTTCAAACTACTCTTGCAAAGTTTTCTTTAACCCTTTGGTGTATGGGCGTGACTATATATGATCATGAACATGAAGATCTGTTATACATGTATAGATATTGTCTAGATTACTCCATTTTTTAATGTATATACAAGTTGAAGGTGCAATGGAAACAACAAATGCATATTCAACACCATTCAACATGTTTATGCATTTTGCAACTCTACTACAGGAGCATGTGCATTGATAAAATATGTAATGATTGATTACCTAAAGAGAAAAAAAAACATCTTTCAAAATAGAATATAGATAATGTTTTCTAGTTTTTTTAAAGAAATTGGCATGGGTATTCAATATCATTAAGAAATGTTTTCTTTCATGTAAAATTGACATGATTTTCAATGTATTAAAAAAATGTCAACATTCAAAATAAATAAATTCAATTTTCTCTTATTTCATATTTTGGAAACATAGATGCATATATAACTTTCCAATTCACTTCACCATTGTACTTAAAAAACTAAAGTGAAACTTAAGTTACCCCACACTACATAGATTTAGTATAGTTGGAATGCAAGCAGAAGAGATCCTTATGTGGATGGACCGATAACACAAATATTTGCAATCTGTTGCAGCATATCTTACTAAAAAAACATATAAATCCTTCTACACTGCATATTTCCAAGTTGTTTTTTGACATTTTTCCAATAGTCCCAACTTGCAACAATCATATCATTAATGTTCTTAGTCAAGATCCAAAATTGCAGGTTAATGACCATGTCTGTAGTTTGGAACAAAGAATATATCCACTATGAGGTCGAGACTCATCATGAACTTATTGTTTCCACACAGGGAAAGCCATCATGCTTCGAACTACTCTTGCCTTGTTGTTCTTAACATTTAAGTATATGGGTTTATCTACATACTTATTAACTTAATGAACTTTATACATGTATATATAATGTTTATCTTGCTCTATCTTGTAATTTATATACAACTTGAAGATGCATCGACAAATTTATATACAACTTGAAGATGCACCGACAATAGAAAATGCATTGTCACCAATGTTCTAGCATGTCTCTTCTTTCTGTAACTCTATCACCATGTTCTTGTGTGTTTCAATAATGCAATCATTTGATATTTTTTCATCCAGTGCTTAGAACATAATCCAAGGTTTGGCTACATGTGATAGCTATCTTTCCATGCATCCTCTCTCACCTTCTCTCCCCACGTTGTCTATTACACAACCACATTGTTGTGACTACCTATATTGCCTCCCTCCCTCCTTTGCAATTTTCTATAGAACATGTTTTCTTGCAATCATTTTATATTTCATATTCTAAGTTAATCAACATTGTTCCTATCATTTAGGGTTTTTCTAGCACTCCGTGCCGATACATTAAATGTGTAACATCCCCAGACACCCACAGGTCGGTAAATGCCACTACTCAGACACTTTAATTAGCTTTAATACCAATTTTTAATGTCCCCAGCGACCCGTAGACCGGGAATTGCCACATAAATTTTCTAACTGCATGCATTTTAAAAACATACACACACAACACTCCTGCGGAAGCTTTATATTGAAAACGTAACAGACAAACACATTATATAAATGCATGAATTCACACTGAAATAATAGTAACATAGACATGCAACATATACAAGAAATACCCATAGCATTCAGGCAGTTATAAACACACATAAGATAAACCCATAAATAAGCACATAAATAACAATGCAACATGTAAATTTATCACCCAATTGGCACTTATCTTGGTAAGAATGTCACCAAATACATGCAAACCATCCACGAACCTCCCATCCTTATACCACATTGTTCATCACTCTCAACAGTGAGTCACCCCCAATCTAGGACTAAACTCCACCCAGATAAAGGGATTCCTAACTTGGCTAAAGGCTCATGAACAATAGGAAAGACTTTGTCGCAGGTGATCACTCAACTAACAGCCCACAGTCCCTCATTCCCCACATGCCTATACCACCCCAGGAAGTGTACCCTTCTCTTCTCAACAGTCCCTCGGTTTCCCCCTTCCCTTCCAGGGCTTCAACAACATGCCAGACAAGAAGTCTCAGAGCCCTGCAACTGTAGTTTAGAATCTTCAGGAAATCAATTCCCTAGCACTTTTATCATCCAGAGAGAAATTGATCACGGGCTTGACAACCCGCCTCTTTAGTATCCCAGATGCCTGACAACCCGCTTCTTCAGTCCAACTCCCAAGTTAACAACTACAAAAATAGATATGGCTCCTAATACAGGTTCAGGTACACTGATAGGAATGTATCAAGGATAATTGATTGCGTGATTGAAAAATGGTCATCGAATCATGGTTGGATGATAGATGGAATGATGGAAAATAATCCCCCCCAAAATGAAATAAGTCCCAAAAATATGTATGCATGTCCCCAACTTGACACTTGTCATGTTGGGAGCTACTTTAGTCCACTTGTAACCAACTTTAGAACTTACGATAAAATAATTATGCATACTTTATGATTAAAGAAATATTAATATAATATTCCTTTTTGGCTTAAGATCCCTAGCTTATCCCCTTTCCTTAACTTAGCCCCTCCCTTTCCCTAAGTAGTGGATTTTAGTCCCCCATCTCTTTTATCGTGGTCAGTCTGTGCGCAACGATGTATTTAAATTAATTATGAGACATGTACAAAAACATGCACATTGGCCTTTAACATCTAGGCTCTTTGGCCTGATCAAAACATAAGCATCCTAGATTATAATAAATGGATCACTAGCCTATAAAACATATCATATACACAAAGTCTTGATGGTCTCACAATCGCGCACACTCAAGTTGATACACATGGTATTCAGGAATGTGCACACTTCCTCATTTTACCGCGCAATACATGCACAGACTATACCATGAAATGTGCATACAAAATGATATCAAAATAGCTCACTAGCTTAAGTACAATTTCATTTACATTACAATTGGGTTTGTCCCGGGGATATTATAATCCCCTCCCCTTATTTATGCACTGTCCTCAGTGCATCATGTACCCATGTACAACAAATTTCAAAAATCCTCAAAAAGATGCGGGTATTCTACCCGCATTGCATCCTCATGCTCCCAAGTAGTGTCCTCATGACCATACCAGGTCCAATGGACCTTTACAAGCCTTATGGACTGATTCCAGAACTATTTGATTTTCCAGTCCAGAATGTGCACCAGATGCACTTGAAAAGCACCTTCTTGCTCCACCTAAATCACATTCCAATCAATAACATGATTAGCATCAGGTATACATTTCTTTAACAATGATACATGGAATACATTATGAACAGACATAGATGCAGACAATGCAATCATATAAGCAACTGGACCAATCCTCTCTAGGATTTCAAATGGCCCACAATAGCAAGATCCCAATTTTGAACAATTTCCCAACTTCAGGGAGCTTATGTTGGACTTCACTTTCAAGAATACATGGTCGCCCACTTTAAATTCCCTGTGAGTTTTGCCCTTATCAACATATCCTTTTTGCATGTCTTGAGAAGCCTTTAAATTTTTCTTTATTTTTATCATTTACTCCTCCATTTCCCTAAGCAAATCTAGTCCAACCACTACTATGTCTATTGGATTATCCCAACTTACTGGTGTGTTTCACTTTCTGCCATAAATTGCTTCAAATGGGCTCATCTTTAGAGATGCTTGGTACCCATTGTTATAAGAAAAATCTACCAAGTGTAGGTAGTCTTCCCATTCTGATGTTTTATCCATCACATAGATTCTCAACATATCCTCAATCACTTGATTCACCCTCTTTGTTTGTCCATCTGATTCTGGATGATAGGTTGTACTAAAATTCAAGTTTGTTCCAAATCCATTAGATAATCCTTTCCAAAATTTTGAGGTAAATTTTGGATCTCTGTCAGACACAATTGTCTTGGGTATGCCATGTAATCTAGTAATTTCCCTCATATAAACATCAACAATGTTCGCTGCCTTGTGAATGAGGTTAACTAAAATAAAATGGGTAGCTTTAGTAATGTTATCCACCACTACCATGATAGAATCATGTTTTTTGTTTGTTATGGGCAATTTAGTGATGAAATCCATGGTTACAACTTCTTATTTCCACTCAGGAATGGGTAATGGTTGTAGCAAACCAGCTGGGTGTCTATTCTTAGCCTTTACCTTTTGATATTCAAAACATCTAGCAATGAAATCAATGACCTCTTTCTTCATACCTGGTCAATAATATTGGCTCTTGACAACTATAATATTTTTTTGATATCCTGGGTGCCAAGCATAATGCACGTTATGCATTTCTCTCAATATAAGATTTTTCAATTCATTAAAATTTGGTACATAAATTTTGCCCCTATGCATGAGAATTTTGTCATTATCTAGCTTGTATTCTTCAATTTTCTGCTACAAATTACCTTGCTGTAATTTTTCCATTAATTCCTTATAATGCAAATCAAATTTGGCAGCCTCTATAATTCTATCTTTCAAATTTGATTGGTACATGCTAATGGCTATAGCATGCATTTCATGCACTCTTCTGCTGAGTGCATCAACCACTTTTCTCTCTTTCCCCTTAATATGATTTATATCAAAATCATATTCACTGAGAAACTCTAACCATCTACTTTGCCTAGCATTTAGAGTTGGCTAATCAAATAAATATTTCAGACCATTGTGGTCTGTCCTCAGCTCAAAAATTTTCCCCATGAGTTAGTGTCTCCATATCCTCAATGCATGCACTATGGCTTCCAAATCCAAATCATGAGTGACAAAATTTCTTTCATGCTCCTTCAACTTCCTTGATTCATAACATATAACAAACCCATTTTGACTGAGGACTCCACCAATTCCTTCCTTACATGCATCTGTGCAAACAATGAAGTCTTCATTTGGGTTTGCAATCCTTATTATTGGAGCACTTGTTAATAATTGTTTCAAGTGTTCGAAACTCTTTTCACATTCCAATGTCCTCTGAAACTTCACACCCTTTCTTTGTAAGGAAGTGATTGGGTGTGCAATCTTTGAAAATCCTTCAATAAATCTTCTTTAATAGCCTGCAAGGCCCATTAATGATCTGACCTATGTCACATTCTTTCACATTGACCATTCTCTAATGTCTTCTATCTTCTCAGGATCCACTGTTATCCCATCCTTTGAAATGATATGCCCCAAATAATGAATTTTCTTCTGATAAAATGAGCACTTTCTCAACTTGGCATACAAATGATGCTCCCTTAATACTTGCAACATCATCCTCAAATTATGTTCATGATCCTCTTCTGACTTGGAATATATAAGAATGTCATCCAAAAAGACAATGACAAACTTGTCTAAATATTCTCGGAAAACACCATTCATTAAGCACATGAAAACAACTGGTGCATTTGACAACCCAAATGACACTACTGTGAACTCATAATGAACATACCTTGTCCTAAAGGCAGTCTTGCTGATATTTTCCTCTTTAATCCTTACCTAATGGTATCTTGATATGAGATCTATCTTTGAAAAGATCTTTCCATCCTTCAATTGATCAAAAATATCATCAATCCTTGGAAAATGATACTTGTTCTTAACAATCACTTTATTCAACTCTCTTAAATCAATGCACAATCTTAATGCTGCATATTTTTTCTTCACAAACAAGACTGGGGCACCCCAAGGTGACACACTTGGGCGTATATACCCTTTCTTCAGAAGTTCTTCAAGCTGCATTTGCAACTCCTTCAACTTTGGTGTACTCGTTCTGTAAGGAGTCCTTGACACTGGAGCTGCTCCAAGCATTAAATTTATAGAGAACTCAATATCTCTCTTTGGGGATAGTCCTGGTACCTCCTTGAACACATCTTCAAAATATTCCAGGACTACATGATATTCCAAATTCGGCACCTTATCTTTAGGCATCTCTTCCATATGAACTACAAATATTTGACACCCTTTTCTGTAACATTTCTTCAGCTGTAATACCAAAATTTTTCTGATGGTTACTGCCCTGGGAATTCCCTGCACTTTCCTTTGGTTCCCTTCTTTATCCAAGCAAGTAAATTCTTTTTTATGACAGTCTAAGAGAGCATGATTTTGGTCCAACCAATCCATCCCAATTAGATAGTCATAGGAACCTAAAGGCAAGATGCTCAAATCTACCTTGGTGTTTAGTCCATTCATGTCCATGAGGCATGAATTAACCATCTCATTAAATTTTCTTTTGGCTCCTGTAGCCAGCTGCACCAACCAAGATTTCCCATGCTTGTTTCTTGGCAAATGCAAAATTTCCACCATATTAGGATCTATATAACTATGACTAGCTCCCGAATCAATTAAAATAGCAATGGTTTGGTTGTTGATCATACCTTCCACTTCAATCATGTGTGACTGATACTCTACTTGATTGTTATCCAGGGCTGCATAGATCCTTGGTATATTTCTTCCCATGTCCTCTATTGTTTCAGCTTGCTATACATTGTGAACAGTCCTTCCTTTTTCACCTCTATGAGGACAATCTCTAAACCTGTGATCTCCTTTACAACCCCAGCATTGAATAGGTAGTTGCCTTGGACTTTGACCCCATGTTTCAATCGTTATGTGCTCTCTAGGAGTTTACTGTTCCTGTGGATTATTTCTGAAGAATGGTGGCTTAGAACCCTTCTTCCTTTGATCCATCTTGAATTTCTTTTTGTCTTCCCAATATTTTTGGAAAGTTGGCCTTGATTTCTACTGATCATATATGCAATTATCTCTCCTTACGGTATCCTCCAATGTATTTGGATCATCATACTATATTTTGTCACTGATGAATGATGGTAATCCACTCAAATACCTTTGAATATTAACTGTGTTAAGCCCTAATATTGGCTCATTACCCCTTAATTGGTTCATATTATATTAGTAATGTTATTTTATTTATGTCGGCTTTAGGCCATTAGTTGTAATTATACCTCCTAGTCTCCTATATATACCAAGGAGGCATTTCCATTTTGAATCATCTTGTACTTTAACATTTAAGTGGGGTAAGAGGAGGTTTCCCCCTCGAAGAAGGTTATTATCTGAAATTATCTCTTTTTCAAGGCGTTGATTACTTTTTCTGAGGTTTTTCTATGCTATATTGATATTTGGTTCTTAACATATGGTATCAGAGCTCAAGGTCTTGGGGTTTCGCTGCTACATCCGAGACGCCTTGGAATTTTCACTATAGATTTTTTTCTACAATGTTTCAGAAAGCACGGCTTGGAGGATATTTAGTAGATGGATCAAGGTACATTGGATTCAAAATTTAGCTCCTGAGGCCTTATTCTTTTAGAGATACAACCTGTACAAGATAGGGTTCTGGAATCATCCTGAACTGAGACATTGTGGAATTTTCGCTATAAAAACTTTTCTGTAACATTTCAGACCCTCAAATCTAGAGGATATTTACAGAAATTAGTAAGGTATATGTGCTAAAAATTTAAGCTTCTGGGTCATCTTAAATTTGTATATACACCCTGTGTAAGATAGGATATCTGACTAGTCCTATTGACTAGTCTCAAGAAGGTGTTCCAGGTAAAACAATCATAACTTCTTCCTCGAGTATCCAAATTGTGTGGGACTAGTTTCATTGGATCGTGGACAATCTGTAGTATTTCAAGTGTGAGTTTCAAAATTTTATATCAATTATTTTGTGTGGGGCATGCTATACAAGTGCGATCTCCTGGAAAGGACAAAAATTGAAAAGTTGTGGGGAAGTTACCATAAATCCCACTTGGCACATCCAATTTTGATCAGACCTGTGGCATTGCAGAGAAGAAATATCAGAGAACTACATAAAATAAATTTTCATACCCAAAAGGGATGAAACTTGGTAGATACAACAGAAGAAACATTGTCTAGCAGAACCACCTAAAAATCAAGGTTCAAAAGTGATACTTGGCCAACATGCCACCCAAAAAGGGAACTTCTACACCAAATAAGCTTGTAGAAAATCCTACTTGGACTCTTGATGAAGGTGAAGAAATGTGTAGGGACATAAATGAACTACAAAAGAAGATGGATTCAATGGTATCTAAGTTGGATACTAAGATGGATTCAATGGAAGCTAAGTTGGATACTAAGATGGATGGTTTAAAAGGGGAGATCATGGAAGTATTGAAAAAATTCGTAACAGAGAAGACACCTGAAAGTGAAAATGCATCCCATGAAATTCATGATGAGGACACAAGGAAGGTGAATCAAGAATGGAGAAACTCCAACTTTGGTTTGAAGAGCAACCACGTTCCTAAGATTGATATGAGGAAGTTTGATGGAAAGGACCCAATGACATGGATACTTCAGATGGAGCAATTATTTGATCTTCATAATGTGCCACATACACAAAAGGTACGAATTGCTTCTTTATATTTAGAACCTAATCAATTTGTATGGTATTGATGGCTTTGTTCTCGCAAATCACTCGTCACTTGGACAATTTTCACGGAAGAAATGATAGCACACCAAGAGGATACAAGGAGCAATACCTTCTTTAGCCAATTGATAAATCTCAAGCAAAAGGGTTCAGTTATCGAGCATATTGAGAACTTCCAAATATTGAATATAAAGGTAACCGATATTCCAGATGAGCACTTGATTGATGTATTCATATGAACTTTAAAGGATAACATTTAACATGAGGTTCACCTCTGGGAACCCAAATCATTGGAGAATTCATTTAAGGTGGAAAGAAATGTTGAAAGTAAAAATATGACTATGGCTACTAGAAGGACCAATCCTAACATCTATAGAGAAAACAATGCTCCTTATTCTAAA
>JASDQU010308587.1:33851-89898 GCA_032191745.1 Picea mariana
TAATTGGGGCATATTATATTAGTAATGTTATTTTATTTATGTCGGCTTTAGGCCATTAGTTGTAATTATACCTCCTAGTCTCCTATATATACCAAGGAGACATTTTCATTTTGAATCATCTTGTACTTGAACATTTAAGTGGGGTAGAAGGAGGTTTCCCCCTCGAAGAGGCTTATTATATGAAATTATGTATTTTTCAACGCGTTGAGTACTTTTTCTGAGGTTTTTCTATGCTATATTGATTTTTGGTTCTTAACAAACTATCTCATCCTTGATGAAAGAGACATACTTCAACAATTCTAGAAACCTTCTCTCATATTCATCTATGGTCATACTCCCAAGATTGAGTTCAAAGAACTCTTTCATTTTCTTTTCATAGTACCTCTTAGTCAAGTATTTCTTCTCAAAATACTTCTTGAATTCTCTCCAAGTAACACTTTTCTCTTTAATGTGCTGCACCTGCACAAGCTGATGCCAGCACATGGATGCCTTTCCCTTGAGTTGGTAGATGGAAATTCTATGTTCTCCATGATAATAATATTTATGGAATTGAAAATACTTTCTCATGCCCAACAACCATGTTTCTGCATCTTCATCCTTATTGTGCCCACCATCAAATGTAGGAGCTTTGATTTTGTTCATTTCTCCTCGTAGCTCATCCACCCTAGAACTCTCATGCTTTCTGACAAGGGATGGACTTGAGCTACTATGTGATTTCTTATTGGAATTCCTTGGGGAGTGGTGGTGATGCCTGCTAACACTTGTTGATTTTCTTTTCTCATCATGTGACCAATGATTTCCTGACTTACTTGAGCCACTCTCCCTATCAATTTTTTTTTCTATTATGTTCGAGCTCTCCAATAACTTCATGTTGAAGTCATCCTACTACTCCCTAGATTTCATAAGCCTTTCATTATTAGCTTTATGGCTTTGGAAATCCTTCTGCAAAATTTTAATGGTCTCTGCCATATTCATGTTTTCATTCCTTTCATCTCCATGTCCGTTGGAGTTTGTTCCTTCAATGCCCAAATGGACATCCATACCTCTAATCTCATCCTCCTGAATGTAACTCCTTTGTGCCTCTTCCATTCCTATTCACTCTTCACTAATCTTGATCTGATATAGTTTTTGTTAACTCTGCAAAGTGTGCAGCCAACAAAACTTTGTCAGGCTAACTGTTTCAACAATTTCATGAAAATATGAACCATTTTGGTTCAATTATATATCAGAATCCTTTCTTCTGATTTCCCTAGAGTTGGAATGTCTAGATCAATTTTCTGGGTGTATATTTAGATTTCATTGTTCAAGGCCTTTCCAATGCCTACTCACATGCTCAATTCCGAGTCTGGAGCAGAAAGTTATGGTCATTTGAAACTAGTTGGGTCTTATAATTTACCCTCCATTGTTTGTGCTGTAACTTTCTAAAAGAAGCCCTATTTGACGGACAATTTACACCATTAGAAATATCTATTCAAGCTCTTTTATTTGAGCTGCAGAGGCATAGTGTACCTTTGGTACACCTTTTTCTCATGGTTTTTGAGTTGTTAAAAATGCTCTTAAGGCCCTCAAAAATGCACTGCAAAAATATGACGTTCAAATGATATAAAACGTGGCAGAAAATCGTTGGTTTTCTGTTATAATCACTCTTCAAATGACTTCATTCACACAAATTTCAACCTGTAAACCATATTTACCATGCACAACAACAACATAAGGTAAATCGTGCTTCGCACACTTTAAAACCATTGTGTATCACTTCTCTGTCGCACCAATAACTTGCGGGCACTACTTTCATGTCGCGTGCTAATATTCACCATGCACAGCTTTTGTACCGCGTGTAGATATTCCACACACATTTCACTCGATGCACTGCACCATGCCATAGTTTAGTATGCCCCCACCATGCACCAATACTCTATGCGGACCATTAACTAAACGGTCGCATGACAACATATACCCACATTGTGCGCGCACCTACCAACTCCATTGCAATATGCCAATACTGCGCACACCACGCACGCCATTATTATGAATGTCCACACCATGCACACTTCTTATGTGTATTCACAATGTGAAATGCCAAATTTAGTACACGCACCTGCATACCAACATTTTTCCGTGCGGTGTCAAAATTTAGCACGCACACCAGAAAATCACTATTTTTTGCGCAGTACCAAAATTTAGTGCGCACACCCACACACTTATAGTTTTCTGCGCAACACCAAAATTTAGCACACATACCAACATGCCAATATCTTGTCGCACAATGCGAAATTTTACCTATCACAAGATTTTCACTATGCATTATGCATTTTAGCGTGCCCACCTGTGCACATTCATTTTTATGCGCATTAATTCCTCGTGAATTCTGCTGCAGGAATTGGGGATTTTTCTTAGCTTTTTCCCAATTTACCATAGACATTCTGCAACTATCAAATTTCCTCAATTTCAGCCCGATAACACCAGTTAAACATATGCAACAACAAATCACTGTGGGTTGACATTTCTGGAACGAATTCACCCAAATCAATTCACGAATTGGGAATTTTAATTACGAATTTTGAGAATTCTGCTCCATTTGTCATGGCTTCATTGTGACTTCAAATTCGACCAATTCCAGGTCCGAATTTGCTAAAACAGATATTAAATCGGAAATATCTCATCGCTTGGCCGAATTTCTCCATTTTCCCATGAATTTAACAACAAAAATTGGGGCTTTTCCCAATTCTGTCCAATTGTTGTTACACTTTTTTTTTTTTTTACCATGGACATTTTGAAATTCGAAATTTGCTAGCTCGAAATAAATCCTCTATGAAGTTCTTCTTCAACTCAACTTGCTCAACCCAACCAGACTCAATTTTGAAAACTGAATCTCTGATTCCAATTTGTAACATCCCTAGCAACCCACAGGCTAGACAATGCCACTATTCAGACACTTTAATTAGCTCTGATACCAATTTGTAACATCGTAAACCACCCACAGGCCGGGAAATGCCACATAAATTTTCTAACTGCATGCATTTTAAAAACATGCACACACAACACTCTTTCCGAAGCTTTATATTTAAAACGTAACAGACAAATACATTACGTAAATGCATGAATTCACATTGAAATAACAGTAAAATAGACATGCAACATATACAGGAAATACCCATAACATTCAGACAGTTATAAACACACATAAGATAAACCCATAAATAAGCACATAAATAAACAATGCAGCATGTAAATTTATCACCCAATTGGCACTTATCTTGGTAAGAATGTCACCAACTATGTGTAGACCATCCACAAAACTCCCAGTCTTATACCACACTGTTCATCACTCTCAACAGTGAGTCACCCCGGAGCTGGGACTAAACTCCACTTGGGTAAAGGTATTCCTAACTAGGATAAAGGCTCATGAACAACAGGAAAGACTCTATCTCATGTGCTCACTCAACTAACAACCTACAGTCCCTCATTCCCCACATTCCTGTCCCACTCCAGGAAGTGTGTCCCTTCTTTGCTCAACAGTCCCTCGGTTGCCCCACTTCCCTTCCAGGGATTCAACAATAGGCCAGATAGGAAGTCTCAAATCCCTGCAACTATAGTTTAGCACCTTCAGGAAATCAATTCCCCAAAAATTCTCTCATCCAGAGAGAAATTGCTCACGAGCATGACAACCCACCTCTTCAGTATTCCACGGGCCTGACAACTCACTTCTTCAGTCCATCTCCCAAGATAACATCTACACAAACAGATATGGCTCCTAATACAGGTTCAGGTACAATGATAGGAATTTATCAAGGATAACTTACTGTGTGAGTAAAAAATGGTCATCGAATCATGACTGGATGATGAATGGAATGATGGAAAAGAATCCCCCCTGAAATGAACTAAGTCCCAACAATATGTATGCATGTCCCCAACTTGACACTTGTCATGTTGGGAACTACTTTGGTCCACTTGTACCAAACTTTAGAACTTAGAATAAAATAATTATCCATACTTTATGATTAAAGAAATATTAATATAATATTCCTTTTTGGATTAAGCTCCCTAGCTTAGCCCCTCCCTTTCCCTAACTAGTGGACTTTAGTCCCCTATCTCTTTTATCGTGGTTGTTTTGTGTGCAAAGATGTATTTATATTAATTATGAGACATGTACAAAAACAGGCGCATCGGACTTTAACATCTAGGCTCTCTAGCCTAATCAAAACATAAGCATCCTAGCTTATAATAAATGGCTCACCAGCCTATAAAACATAGCATATACACAAAGTCTCACTGGCCTCACAATCGTGCACACTCAAGTTGATGCATGCAGTATTCAAGAATGTACACACTTCCTCATTTTACTACGCAGTATGCCACGAAATGTTCATACAAAATGATATCAAAACAACTCACCAACTTAAGTACAATTTCATTTACATTACAATTGGGTTCGGCCTGGGGATATTACAAAATGTTAGCTGTGGAGAAATGCATGATCTATTTCTATTACAAGATGACAAACAAATCTGTCACATATCACACTACTCTATTAAAAAAACGAAGTTGGGGATAATATAGCTTAGTCCAAATGGATGATATATTAGTTTTATTTAATAATAGTATGTTTTCTTCATAGTAGCCATTGTTATAATTTTTCCAACTTCATTATAGTACTTTCAATGAAAACCTGCTCCTCTCATCCAATATGTAATGCCCATATTGACACTAGGGCATGCCCAATCAATTATTTAGTGAAAACTATTTTTTAAAAGTAAAATGCATAAACATCAAACTAGATTGTCAGAAATGGATATTTGTTATGTATCACTATAGTGAAATGATTTTTTTTCTTAGTAGTGATAAAAATGAAAGCACAATGAAACAATGGTTTCATCCATGAACAAGTTATGGTGCATAAAATAAACTTTATACATCAACAATAAATGTCTATTTGTAACATAAGACAAAGAGATCCTTGCAACTATGTCTATAGTTGAAATCCAAGGTTCCTTTGCAACTTGCAACAATTAGTATGCTTGAGAGGCATCTAAGTCTTACCTTTGTAAAGAGGTGACCATCTCCTATCATCACAATCAATGCTTGACATTTGGCAAGCAACCCATGCTTTTTGACCATATTGACTTTTTAGATGGGGAAACAATAAAATATAGATTATTTTTTCTATGATATCCATTGGCCACTTTTGTGTGTGTGTGTTGAATATTTCTCCAGTAATCTCTCTTTATTTATTGTGGAACATTTTTATCACTTGTTGTCTTTTGTTATTTTATTTGATTCATTTAATTTTGTGTCGTTGCTAAATAGATTATAATCAATGCAAAGGTGAAAACTTGAATGGTGGTTAAACTTGAATCAATGTTCAATGTCCATATCTTGCTTTTCCAACAACAAGTTATGTTGATCAAAACCCTTTTCAAGAGCAACCTATACAATAAAAAAAAAAACAAGCTTGACATAACAAAGTTAAGGTATGTTATTTTGAGTTTTTGTTTTCCTTTTTATTCAAATTTTTCTAATATCATAAACAAATGTTAAGTCTAGTTTCAATACCATAAATTAAGAAATATAAAAAATAGTTGATGTTGAAAAATAACAAGCTAAAGAGAAGTGCATTCCACATATTAACATTGACCATGTCCTGCAAATCAATGGTCTCTTTAGATTGGATGCATTTTCATATATTCATGGGGACTGTTTATTTTATGCATTCCATGCATTATTTCACTTTCGTTACTCCTCCATTGAATTGAGAAATGGATTAATAGATCAATTCTTGTCTTGTTTAAAAAATGGTGACCTAGAGGCATTGGAGTCGTATCAGTATGAGATAGAAATTAATTTTCTATACCAACTACATGAAGTCCACGTTGCACACACATATATTTCTAGAATGAGACTATCCGCCTCTCCAAATGTAAATATAAATGAGAGAGGACTATGCGTAGATACATTCTCCTTACGATGGCTATAAAAATGGTTGAACATACCAATTGCAATTTGGTCACTAACAAGGAAAACATGGTGTTGTTCCTGAGTCTGTACTTAAGGCTTAGAAGTACAGTGTCAAGGCATCTAAAAGTGGGTAAAAGATGGAGAAGAGAGAGACGTCAACCTTCGGCAAAGGAAACTAAGGAAGATTTCTTCATTGGCATTGTCTAGCTTCCAACTATTCCTGGATAGTTATATCTTGTTCAATGGCTGCCCATGAACGTTCAAGTTCGACCCGGTTAGTAGCCGTCTTAAGGATTGTGTCAAAAAGGTTTAAGGAAATGTGCATTTGGTTTGATAGTCCAGGTTCGATATTAGGCTGTGTTGGTGCAGGGACAGTCATGGAGGAACAGTAAAGGTGGTAAAAACTTCAGAGAGAGATCAAGTGCTGTCGCAATTTGGTCGTATAAAAGAGAATTTATTGTTTTAGGACCTAAAAGGGAATGCAAATCAAAGGCTCTTTCCCGTAACTGTATTATATTTTAATAAAAGGTGTGAGGTGGGAGAAAAAAATTTAGTTGTCTATAATGTAAGGCTCCTGTTAGGGGATAGTCACACATATAAACAGAAGAGGAAAATTGCAAGGAAATAACCGACGTAGCAAAGAATATGTGTAGAATTCTGAAAATGCAGACTAGTCTTACACCCACTGATAGCTGGTGCAGAGGAAAGACAATAAACAATTAAAAAAAATCAAAATCCATTCGCTATAGTAGTGGTCATACTAAATTATAACGAAGCACATTAGTTAAGAATATGAAATGAAATGAAATAAGAGATACAAAGAAGCAAACTTGTAACACAATCATGACGGAATTGAGAATCTTTAGATCTGCTTGTATTAACTCTCAAATGTAAAAAACTCTATTACAAACGACACAAAAAGGTCCAACCCTGTTTATTTCTTTCTATGATATATTTATACAATTTTACAAATGAGGTAGAATCTCAAAAGTCACAAAATTTCAGTTATGATAGGGAGGAATGCAATCACTCCATTTCTCCTACTCTGTCCTCACTTGGTGCCAGATGTTTGTCATTGCGCGAGCTTAGTACAAGCGATACATATTTCCATCAGCTGAGATATTAGCCACAATGGTTCTGCTTGACAGCTGGCTTCGAAGAAGTAACATTCTTGGTTTAACTGTGGTAGCTTGTCCTCCATCTGTCCGTCGATGATGTCGATGGCGCATGATTGTGTGCTGGGTTTGATCATGCATTTATCCACTTGTACTATGTCCACCATAGTCATTTGAGAGATATCAACCACATCTCTTTCTTCTTTATCCTTCAGATCAAGTGATATCTTTTCCACATTCATTTGCATTAGTGTCTCGGCATTGCACCCGCTGTCAATGCCCAGTAGTTCGCCGTCTATAGAATTAGAGGCTTCCTCCAAGGAGTTGGTTATCTTTTGGGCTTGCTTCTTGCCTTCGGCGATGTTATGTTCCCATTCCTTTAACAAAATGTTTCCTCTGGTTTGCTCTGAAATGGTGAGCCTAGGAGTACCTGCCGAAACCCTATTGTTTGTGGCTATCACCGCTTCCTGCAAGGTGACCTGAGCCGCTCCGACATCCTTTTCTATGGCAAATAAGTTCTCGGAAACCTACTTTACCAATAGGCAGTTGTCCTAGATCACTTCTACCTTGGCGAGCAAATTTCGTTGTGCCGCAGAGACTCTGCTCCGAATCTTGATTGCCTGGGATTTGAACATCTTGATGTTTAGCATTCCTCTCTCGGTGGTCTCTACCCTAGCCTGCAAATGTATGATCAAATCCCTCTGCTGGCTTGCTTGCGTCCGACCATCCCGGACCACCAACTGTGCTTGCTCAAGCTTAGTTCTAAGCACCTCTATTTCATTTTTATTGGCCAATATAGCCTGCTCTATTTCCACGCTCGCCTGACCTTTAGCATTCTCCGTGGCTATGGCCAATCTGGCTTCAAGAGTCCTGATTAGGCGATTTTTTATTTTAAGTTGGTTCTTTAAAAGTCCGACTGAGAATTGATTCACCGAGGCATACGCTCCTAGTTTCCCTGCTATTTCAGTGGCGAATTGCTCATTCTTTTTATCTTTTCCATTTGTCATAACTTTATACTTTTTGGCAGTCGACTCTCCTTCCTGGTAGAATTCCCTTTTTACTACTGCTTTTCTCTTTTTATCGAAGAAAAACTCATTCAGAGGGGGTTCTTCTACTCTTATGGGCCTCAGCTCTTCATTGAATATCCATCCTTATTCGATATTTCCCTGCGTCGACTGCAAGGGGGTGACAGATGTGATGGGTTCTCCGATCTATTTCACCGATTTTCTTGGGGTATCGATCGGATTCTGCTTCTTTGGCGATTCTGGGGTTTTTATCTTTGTCTCCGGATTCTGTTTCTTTGGCGAGTCTGGAGTCTTTTTCTCTGCTTCCGGATTCTTCGTTTGTTCCTCCTCATCCTAATGTTTTGCTTGGTCGGGAGTTGCATCTTTAGAACCTTCAGCATCCTTCTGTTTTGTCTCCGAAATACCTGGACCCTCACCTCACAACACAGCAGGGAGACAACTATGTTGGTGTTCCTGGAACTTCAATACATCGGCTATTTCCTTGGGTGCCAAGGATTGAATCTAGGCTAGAATTTCTTCATAGGACCTCTCTCCTCGGAAAATGTCATCCGAGGGTGAATTCTCATGTTCAAATATTTTGAGCCCGCAATTAGCCAAATGATTGCTCATGACACTCTGTGGATCGTGCTTCTTGTATTCGATGGAGACCAAATTTAGGTCTTCCAGGGCTGCCACCTCGGCTTTGGCATGCCCAAAATCTAATAAAGAATAAGAATTCAAATGAACAGGAAATGGCGGCCATACCTTTTTCGAGTACCCTTTAAGTTCCTTGCTCACACTGCCAATTACCGTTTGCCGGGAAACCTCGCGACAAGCTAGCTTATTGGGAATGAACAATGGCAGCGCATGTGGGGGAACAGAAGCCCCAAAGACTCTGAGGTAGGAAAATTCAGCTTCTACGTACCAATCTGCGATGCTTCTCAAATTGTTACTATGTTGTCCGAGATCCGGGGTGGAGGGTGACAAAAAATGGCGATGTGCAGGGGCACCATTACCTAGTTAAAAATTTCATAAGAAAAAAATTCTTCTTTGTTTTCCCATAATTTTGCATGATATATATGTATGGGTTCATCTACGGTCGGAGTCCAACTCCAGTTCATCAATGGAAATGGTGTCATAGAACAGATTGCATCCATAATGTATGTGGACATGAAGAATGACAACACCTTCCCATTCTCCTTCTGCTCCCGATACTCTCTGACCTGAATGGTCAAGCTATCTGAAAGCATCTTTTCCTAGTTAAAGGAATAGCCTTCAGTGACCCGAAACATTAGAGGCACCCACACAAGGAAAAAATGCGATGTGTCCTCTTTCCCATATAAACGGCATGTCATCATGGCCACATATCTGTACTGCGGTTCTAACGAAGTGATTGAATATACGCCATGGGTATCATCTCTGAACTTCGCAACATTTGAAACCCATTCCTTTATCAAACTAGACATGGTTTTATCATACTGTTCACATTCCTTCTCCTTGAATTCTTCCAAGAACTCAGTGCCATATGTGTGGTCGGACGTCGCGGGCAGCTTATACATGGTCTGCAGGTGCTCAGGCATGAAAGTCCCAATGGTGACTCTTTGCTCGTTCATGATAGTCCTGGTCGATATGTCCACATGGTCCAATGCCCATCGAACCATATCATAATATGGAAAAAACCGCAGTCTGGCTGCTACTCTGTGTATTCTGGATTGGACGACAATTTTGTACTTGGTGGCTAAATAATCTCTTTCATTGTCGTTGGAGTCGTCGGAATAATCCAGCAATTCTGCTTGCAGAATATTTGAAACATATGACCAATTCGGGACCGAGTTGATACTTCGGGGTGAAGTATCAGAGACATTGTCTGAGCCTTGTCCTGAAACCTCAACATTCGCCTTTGCTTCTTTTCATGGAGCCATGGATGAAGCTTGCGTTTTAGCTCTTCTGCGATAGAACTGCGTATACATACAGAGGTCAGTTTACTCAGAGGTGGTGAGCTCTGCTTATTATGAAAATGCATTTGTTATAATGAAATACAACTCTAATATATACTCAAAAGCTCAGTACCTTTCAAAACAAGTTTGTCAAATCACATTTGGAAATAAATTCTTCCATAAAAATCCGATCTTATACATAGATTTACCCTATTTCCTCATCAATGTCATAAATTTTGGTAGTTTTAAACTCTCATTTGGCGCATGGGGGAAAAGGCTACCTTGTAAATCATGCGGATGTCAAAGCGTGGGACATTCATTGATTTAACTTAATTAAGTCAGTTTTACCGCTGTTAACAGTGTTTCGGTACTCGCTACATCAGGGATTTTCCTTTAACATTTTGAGTTTCTAACACCCGAGACTATGAAGATCGATTCTGACTAATTAAAGGTAATCGCGATTTGGGGCTTGATTAATTTTATAATTATTATATTCTCCATATTGCAACTCGGGGCTTCAAAGATAAGTTTTCGGGAGATTCAGATGCCGAGCTGCGAGACCGTGAGATCGCGATAACATGACTTAATTAAATGGGAAGATAATCTCGGATTAAGTAATTAATTAATCACATTATGACTGCATCATGACTTCGCGAGTCGGGACTTAAATGGTCAAAAATTCAAAAAGGACAACGCTGAGTGGCGAAATGCCGAGAAAAACTTTTACCACGGTTTAGCTTTTTACCCTTAACCTTGACATGAGTTACTCAAATAAAAGACTCGTGTTCTTGGCTATTGGGGTTATGAAAATAGATTTTTGGGTTGGCGATCGCCGAGGCGCGAAACCCCGACGACGTTTAATCATGAGTTGGGGCAAACTTTACCCTCATTAGAGTTTTGAGTGAAAACTTAAAAGGACTTCGCTGTTTCGTGACTTGGGACGTGTGAACTGTATGAGCTATAGTATCCGATCTGCGAGATCCCGAAGTAGAACAAAAGAGGAAACATTTATGACAAGTAGGACTTGTTTTGAGAGTGGAATAATCATCGCTGCTCGCATGATCAAGCTTTAGAGATCATCGATATCTCGGAGGAAAATTGAAAACCATTTTGGATTTCAAGCACTAAGAATGAAACTTGTGAAGGGATAGAAAAACACGGGCGGCTCCAACACACGGTATCTGTATTTCAACAAAGATGCATATATAGACCCGTATTGCATCTTGTTCCATGATGCAAATCCTGCTAGTGGTCAATACGAACCATTTCGTTACAAAAAACTATCCACATGGAACTTTGAACAAACTAATAATAACCTATCACAAATGTACAAGGACCTTGAATGCCGCTGAAATTATATCATGCATAGGATGCATACTCATGGATTAAGAAGAACAATAACCAACACATCTAGTTGTGGGGATAGTCTGTTTGTATAAATTTACTACTTGATATCAACATACTTTAGTGTACAATCCTTGAGACTTTAAATTGTGTAATCATTTTGCAATGCAATTACAAGTAGTGACCCCAATGCATTTCATTGTTTACATCAACACTTGTCATGTAATGTCATACATAGTACATAAATGATCAATGAATGGAAAGGGTATCTTGTTAAAATGGAAAATAGAGGGTGGGCCATTCTATTTACAATGGATATCAATAATTTTCAATGTAAATATCCAAGTATGGTCCTCCCATTGCAATAACATTGTAACCCTCTACTCTATTCACTATGAACCATTAATAAGAGAAAATATAAATAGTATATGCAATGCACATTGTAGCCAAGCTACAATGGATCTAGACAACACACATGGGATTGACCATCATCTAGTTGTAGATGTATCAATTACAACAAGTATCAACAACAATGCATTTCTTCTTGAACACACCTTGGAAAAACACCATCATATATATCTTGTACATGGGAAGGCTAAAATGTCACTGCAAAATACTGCTTCCACCTCTGATATGGCTTGCCATAAAAAAATCACACATGATACTAAAAAACATGCACTTTCTTGTCGCAAAGTTAAAAAAATGATCCGTGAAAACAAAAAATGTGAGTAACAATTCCCCATCAGACATGGACTAAAAAGACATGTAGATGAACACCATATAAATCCCATTAAACCAACAATGTCTCTTACCAAAAGAACATGATTAACATATCCTATGATGGAACATACACCTTCTTGTACATATATTGAGCATAAGCGAGCAATAAAGAATACATCTACTATGCATGTCCATGTAACAAATAATTCTTCACGAGAAACATATCTAAAGCATCTACATGACACACCTAAGAACACATGTGCAATTTGCAAACAATTTTATTTTTCACACAACATTAGATGCTTCATTGAAGACATGCAAGAAGAATATGTGATCTTAAAAAAAACTAAAAAAGGATTCTCTAGTAAGAAGATATGCCTTCCTTGCAAGAGAGATGTCCAAAATGGAAAATTACACTTCATGGATGAAACAATGACAATTGAAGTTGCATTAAAAACATGATTGCAATACAAGAACGCATACCAGACCAGAAAAATACGTGTAAACAGTTTCATGAGAGAACTGAAAGAATTATGTTCTAGATATGTATATAAGGCTGAAAACATCTCTAGAAACAAGAAATGGAGTGTTGTTTTGGAACAATACAATCACAATTGCATAGACAATGAGAATTCTAATTGTGGAAGTGATATGGATACTGAATCAGATTATGAAAGACCAACTAAAACATTAGTACATGGATTCATAGAATCACAACGCATTTACGATTTTCAAGACAAGATCATCGAAGTTGCACCTGCTAAAGGGAAACACCCACTTGGCATTTTCAAGGACAAATTTGCAAAATAAATAAACTTTCCAAACTTATTCTACGGTGATCCACATGACAATGACATTGTAAAGAGATTTAGTTACCTAAAAATAGTAAAATGGGAATCTCTACATGCTAGCGGTGATTTCTCATATCACACAACAATTGTTCTTTTCAAAACAATGTGAATAATAATTGACAAAGTACTCTCTTGCATGTGGATATGAATAAGAAAGGGACAACTAATAGGAAGAACACTATTAGCAAGAGATGTAAAGTACAAACCAAATTTGGAAAAAATACTCAAATCTGATATTGGATACATAGACTTCAAAAACATCCACATTTCTCCTTATTACCTTCAACAAATAAAAATAAATATATTTGCAATGATACAGAAATTGGGGCCACCAACATTTTAAGTCACATTCACAAGCACAGAGCATCAGTGGACTCCATTAGTCTCTACATTGACTAAGTTGTATAATAACATGGGAAAGAAAAAGAACACTAAAACATTGGAAGAAAATGACATTGATTACCTCATAAGAAAGGATCCAATGAAATGTAGTCATTACTATAGACATAAAATAAATGCTCTAAATCATTTTATATGTCACGATGAAACATTCTTTGGAAAAGTAGTTGACTACTACTTTGTAATAGAGTTCCAAAATAGAGGAAGAGAGCATGAACATGGACTGTTATGGATAGAATATGAACCAATATATGGAAGGGACAACAACTCAAAACTAGAAAATTTCTTGGACAAATACATAACATGTGACATAGACCACTTGGATCTAGCTCTTGCAAAATTCCATAGGAATTACCATACAAGAAGTTGTAAGAAACGAAGGAATTCCCATTGCAGATAGAAATTCCTTATGCCACCAATGCAAACAACAATAGTGCTTGAACCAATAAGCTCACTAGATAAAGCTCTTGCCGACAAGTCAAGGCCCCTATTCACATCTCTAGAGAAAAAAAACTATGACAATCAAATGGCCTTTGAAGACTTCTTAGTGGAAATGGACCTAGTAGGAGATCAATACATCCAACTAATATAATGTAAATTGAAACAACCGAAAATATTCCTTAAACGAAAACCTTCACATATTTGGAACATTGGTTTTGAAAAGGACATGCCAAATTTATGGAATGAAAATACAGATGCACAAGACGGGCTCAACGCATATGTTGCAACATTGTATTGTAGTTGATAGATGACTAAATTTGACAAATCTATGACAAATGAATTTCGAAGAATACACAGAGAACATGAAAGGAGTGAAATCGGTGCTATTCAAATGATACACACACTTGGAAACACATTACTTAATATTCAACAAATGTCTTCTCAACAAACAGTTCACATAGCACTCTCTCTACCACTAAATTGGAGTTCAAGAGATTTTATATTTATAAACACATCCCTAATAGACAAATGCACATTTATGTTGAAGCCACCCTTTCTATTAAAACAAGAACCTGATAATTCAAAATATGTAATGTGTCAATCTATTATTGATTACTACATTGAGTGGCCACATACTATTTACAACATCTGCCTTGTAGAATTTGTGTCCAAGTACAAAAAAATGGTGCACACATATCAAAAAGGAAAAATCAAAATATAATATGGTTCATCAAATACCACAAACACATTGAAAATGAAAATTATTGTAGAGAGAAGCTATTTCTATATGTTCCATTTGAGAAAAATGTGCATACATTAAAACATGACCTGCCTACATGGCAGGCTTCTTGTAGTTTCCATGGGAACACAATACAAATCAATGAAACCAAATTTACATACAACATCAATCCAATGTGGGGTAACCTCAAAAATGCAATTGAACAATTGCATTATAATCCTATGGATATTGATGATACATTCATAGAACAAGCACGAACTAAATTCCATTGTGAACAATACAACTTGCAAGAAGACTTGAAATTCCCTCGAGAATCAAATTTAAAAAAAAAAATTAACCTAGGGTTTCAAGTCACATACCATACATTTTTCCTCGACAATGAAAAATATTATGGACTTAGAAGATTGTTAAATAAAGAACAACAAACAATTGTTAAAGACATTGACTTAAAAAAATCAATGGACATCCAAAATCCATTGTACTTGCTCCTCACAGGTGGGGAAGGTACATGAAAAACATTTACAACAAAGATGATATTCCAAATGCTCATATGAATTTATGATGCACACAATACAATTGACCCTTTGAAACCAAAGGGATCGATACTAACATACACGGGTAAAGCTACTTATAATGCAGGTGGAACAACAATCCACTCTGCATTGCTAATTCCATTCAACAAGTCTCATTTCCTTCCACTTAGCAGAGAAATGCTAGACAACTTGTCTAAGATTTATCAAGAACTACAACTTGTCTTTATTGATGAAGCTTCTCTAATCGAAAGTCGATTCCTATTCAACATTGACAATAGACTAAGAAACATTAAACACATACAGACAAAGTACTTTGGAAACATAGATATGATCTTTTTTGGTGATCTCTATCAAGCACAACCTATACAAGATTTCCTCATATTCGAAAAACCTACCATGAACATGCAAACAATAACATATGAATTTTGGAAAGATAATGTGAAGTGCTATGAACTACATACTACAATGCGCCAAACAAATGAGAAATTTATTGCAATTTTGAATAGGATGTGAACAAATGGCCAAGAAAGCAATGATTTGACATATATCAATACGAATTGCATGAGAGCTACCCCAATTGATCCAACATATCTGTATTCTACAAAAACAAAGATGTCGCACTACATAACAAACATATGTTATCATTAATGCCTAGCAACTAGCTTCTAATCAATGCAATTGATGAGGAGGAAGAAAACCATGGAAATGTACCCTACCATCAACATACAACAACTTTGCCTTCCCAACTTGTCGTGAAATTAAACATGCTTGTTGAAATATATGCATGTAACTACGATTCACAAGATGGTATAGTCAATGGTGCAGATGGAATAGTGAAAGCCTACAAAAAAAAGGACAAATTCGATGTCTTGTGGATCAAGTTCTATGATCCACACATTGGACATCGCCAAACAAACAATCTCACATACTTATATACCATGGACATTTCAAAAGAGTGGATACCCATATTGCGCATAAAAAAACCACTATCAACAACAAAAAATCTAGGCCATTTGAAGATCCAAAAACAATTCCCAATCAATCTTCCATGTGCACGTACAATACATAGGTCACAGGGTTTAACACTTGACAGTGTTGCATTTGACCCTAATGGGATATGAATCCATGGATTGGTATATACAACCTTGTCGCATGTAAGAAACATAGAGTCTTTTTATTTTCTAAATGCTCTCAAAATGGATAACTTCAAGGTGAAACAAAAAATTGATACTAAGATGCAGTGCCTCTGAAGCATTGCAAAGTGGAACTTGGCATATGATTTTGATTCCATAAATTCAAGAACATACATCTCAATTCTTATACTAAACACACGTAGCTTGCATGCACATATGGATTCCATATTCAATGACTATGACACAATGCAATCTGATATTTTATGCTTGCAAGAAACATACATGATATTATGTATGTAAAATCAACAATTTCAAGCTTCAATTGCATATCAAGTTGCACTAAACATGGAGTCATGACACTAGTAAAAAAACATGTCCCAATAATGGAAAATATGCACTACGAAGACCAATCTATAGAGGTCCTTATATCTAAAGTAACATTCCATGGATCCCATATTGCAATAATCAACATTTATGCTGCACCACATGCAACTTTGTCCAACATATTCAATACCATCACAAAATCATTATGTCATTTTTTCCAAATCAAAATCCTATTCATTCTAGGATACTTCAAATTGACATGTCACAGTGTAATGAGAAGACAAAAAGCTTGGAAAACTACATGTGCAATTACAATGCCCATATGCTCTAGGAAAAACAAACCATGCATAGAAAACACTCACTGATCATATTTGGTCAAATGCAAAGAATGAAAACTCTAGAATATATACATTGAATACATATTGGACCGATCATCATACAATTTGTCTCCTACTTGAAGTCTAAAATACCCTTAAATCATAATGCATATTATTTTATATCTAAAATAACACATTTACAAATGTCTTTCCTTTGTATCGCATAAAAACATCATGTCACAATTGACAAAAGGTTGGTATTGTATCGATGTTAGATGTTGGTAATATAAAAAAAACAATACAATAGAAAATTTCAATGCATTTGCATCTTCCTAAAATCTATTTTTATAACTATTCACTTTCCTTGATTGTTTTGTTCAATGTATAGTACATCAAACCAATTATCCATGCTTAAAAAGATAATAAGGACTATTACAAACATGGAAGGAAAAAACATGTACATATTTCCAACCTTCTCTGTATTTTATTAATTTTCATTTTCAAATGTCATTTGTTACTGTTCCATATTTCATATTCTTATATTCTATATTGCATTTTATACATCACCTTTACATCAAAAGAAATAGAACAAGTGACAAAGAATAAGAAGTTACAAACAACATCAAAGAAGAAATCCAAGAAGAATGTTCAAAGAGAAGGTATGGTCATAACGATAACACATTCAATATCTTCTTCCTAGTAAGTTATATACATATGTAGATTCACAATTCATATGCAAACCAAATTGTCTTATCTATGTAAAACTACTTCTTCTATATTATATGTTTGATACACAGTGTTTGAATGTTCAATACAAGAGAACCTGGACAAGCCAAGAAAGTATTATCAGTCATGCATCACAAACACCACAACGACAAAAATTGCCAAGGTAAATATTCAGAAATTATCTTCCTTTCAACATTCATAAACTATATTTCTTTTATACATGAAAAAATGAAGAACAACATCTACTAATGCCATTCACAAATTATTATGTTTAGTAAAAATGAAATATTGTTACCTGCAATACCATTGCCTATAACTAATGCAACCAACATTGCAAACATAAGTGATACAACCACGATTATGCAACATGAAGAAATTGAAAGTTATGCACATAGACTTGTAAAACTCTCAATTTATAAAAAAAAATACAAAATATAAGATGTTCTTCATATCACTTTTTTCTTGAAATATCCTTTCAGTGGACTAGATTTACACCTCCAAATATTGTATTGATAGAGGAATTGAATAGCCATAGGATTGGGGAAGTGTTCATCAGAGAAGTCTTGGTTGTCTACAAAAAATATTTGGATAAAGTAAATAAATCACGTAAAATTCTCCGTGATGATATGACAAATGAGAATGGCATGATGATAGTCACATTAACTATACCTGCACACCTTATACAAATGCATGAGCAAACTATTCTACCTAGCAGTTGAATATATATTACAAATTTTAAAATTCTTCCAAAAAGAAACTATGACCATGGTGATTGTGATTGGATTATCTCACTAGATAAATCCAGTCTCGTAGAAACATTGTCTCCAATTTGTAAATAATACACTTTCATACCAGACACAACAATTAGGCAACTTGCAGATAACATACACATGTACCCAATTGGATCCATCGGAGTTGTCGTCACCCTTGCTATAAAATTCGGATTGCAGTACATGTTGCACATAAAGGATGGGAACACAAACAATGACAAGGCAATGGTACGACCTCCAATGTTCATTCCTTTATATTTAAATTTCTAATATATATTAAATTCAGCTAAATAAAAACTATAATATTCTATGTAACAACTTCAATTGTTTGAAACATATGAACATGTATTTAGTTCAATGGAACAACAACTACAAATAGGAAAATTCCCCATTGTGCTATTTAAAAATATAACTAAAATGAGAGACATAAAGAAAAGGTGTTTCACACAACGTAGTCAACATTCATAATGGAACTCATAACAAAAGTTGTAGAAGATATTAAAAAAATAACGCGTTCAACAAATGTTGTAATTATCCATATAGAACTTCATTTACAAACTTCATACGCAAGAGAAATTAAAATTTTATACATGTATATATACTATTTAACTTACCCCCTTCTGTAATCTATATACAGGTTGAAGGTGCACTAACAATTGCAAATGCATATTCAACATCGTTTGATCCTGTCTGTGCATCTTGTAACTCTCTTATAGGAGCAACTTCATTGGTAAAAGATGCAATGGTTGATTGTCTTAAATGTAGTAAAAGACTCCATTTCACATATCAACATTGCCTCAATGCTATTATCTGAACCATTGACAATAAGATTTTACAATGCACTGTTGGTTTTGATATCTACTCTTTTATTAGTCTTGATGATTCTTTATGGGGTATTCTGATTCTAATTTATGATCGCAGATTGACCTTAGTTGAAATTTAGTAAGCTTCCCAACAAAATCCCTTTAAAAATATCGGCCCCTCTCATAAACTAGAAGGAAACGTAGTACACAGAGTGTACTTCACAGTCTCACTCGAGATAACTCTATGGGTGGTTGCAATACTCAGGTGTTTACAACCTGAGACTGAGTGAGATCTGTGGTTGTGCGCTATAAAATTTATTCATTCAATCCAACATCTAGTTATAAAATTCATTATATGCATGCATGTGGAATACCTTATATACTTAGTGGATTAATTTATATAACATTCATCAACTAATCAGACATAAAGATGCAATCATTCATTCACATAAAACAATGTTACTGTGGTTCACCCCCTCCTAGGTTACATCCACAAAGATTTGGATCTCGAGCTTTTATTATAGTTTATAAATACATCACACTACGTGTGGTTACAATATTAGTTCTCCCTCTTTCCCATAGGCTCCTTGATCCTTGCGAGGCTGACTAGATCACACTAGGCTCCTCAACATATGATCTAACCCTTGGAATCAAGTCACTCACTCCTTCCCTAGCTCACCAGCTTAATGACTCATACAGTTCTTACAACTCTCTCTCTTCATGTCTCTTTGTGTGTTTCCTCTCTATCCACCTCCCCCCTTTCTCACCTAAGTACTACTTATTTATATCCTTATCTCACCAACCATTACAATAAGTACTACTTATTTATATCCTTATCTCACCAACCATTACAATGAATTAAAAAAACCTTAACCCTAGCATTGTTAGGTCTTCCTTGCATCTGTGCTTCACCTACTTCTCTTACACGTGCTTCTTTTCCTTCGAGTTGTCTTTTCCTCTTACATGATTTTCCTCCAAAATAGCCTTTCTTCCTAGCTAGGTCTGCA
Organism: Picea mariana; assembly: GCA_032191745.1. NCBI lineage: Eukaryota > Viridiplantae > Streptophyta > Pinopsida > Pinales > Pinaceae > Picea > Picea mariana. Next base: position 53,970 of record JASDQU010308587.1, read on the forward strand.
TCCAACAGGCCCCCGACACTAGCATGTGACTCATCCCAAGCCACCTAAACCTTGTGCGCTTCTTCGATCTCTCCTACGAGAGCCTGGAACTTCTCTGTGAGTTCCTTTTCTTGTGTTTGAGCCTGTAAGGTCTTGTCCCTGAGTGCATCAAATACCTGCAATCCAATCTCATTGCTGATCATCTCTGCGTAATCCACCTGAGTTTGTTCCATGGTATTCTTTGCGTCTTCTACCTCTGCAATGACCTTTGTTGCCTGATCTAGGAGCAGTTCCATTTGATCTTGGCGCTCCTTCTATGTCTGCGTGACTATGAGTTCTGCCTGAAGCTTCTTCTTATCCTATGATCCTTTGACATGGTCAATGATCGACATTATCTTCTACCTCTGCTTGAGGTCCTGGATAGTTGCGATTATCCTTTCTTCTTCCTGATCCCACTTTTGGACCTATTGATCCTCTTCCATCTTCTCCCATAATTGTGTCTCCTTCTTGAACAAGTCATCCGCTAAGCGGACTTGTCACTCCATATCCTCTATCTGCATTGTCGCTTCCTTCTTATTTTTCTCCTTCACCTCTGGGGGAGTGGAAGGTATGATTTTTTCCCATAGGTTCTTGATCTCTTTCCTGTATTGATTGATTATCTACAACATCTGATCAATATTTTGTGTCGTTGTGATCTTTGTTGTCTATGCGCTCTTTGGAATTTTCTCATAAGCTAAGACCAATACCTTCTCTAGCCTATCCACATGGTATTTCTCATATTTGGTCTCGATGTTGACCTGCTCAAGCACCAATTCCAACTCTTCTCGGTTGTCCTTTGTGTGCTGCAATTCCATTGCGTCTGTGCATGCATGTGACTGTACCACCTTCACGACACTGACTTGTAGTTTATACAATGCCTTGGTTGGTATACACATCATTACCACACCAAATAATTTACCTCCTTCACCCCAAAGAAACATTTGGATGGTTTGGCATATAGTTGTTTCTCCTTTAGTAGTTGTAGCACCTTGTCAACATGTTGCACATGATCTTCCTAATACTTGCTATAGATTTGTATTCTATCAAAAAATACTGACACAAATTTTCGAAGGAAGGGATTGAAAATGGAATTCATCAATCCTTGGAATGTGGAAGGTGCATTTGTAAGGCCAAACGACATGACCAAAAATTCATAATGGCCTTCATGAGTTCATAATTTTGTTTTCGGGATATCTTCCTCCATTCTAATCTGATGATACCCTGAATGAAGATCCAAAATTTTGAAATCGATTGCTCCATGTAGTTCATCTAACAATTCATCAATGAAGATAATGGAAAACTTATATTTAATAATGATCTTGTTGAGATCTCTATAATTGAGACACATATGCCATGAACCATCTTTCTTGAGTACAATTACCATCGGCACAGAGTAAGAACTTTGGCTAGGTCTAATAATGCCAACCTCTAACATTTTTTCAATGATATGCTCAATCTCACTCTTCTGGGCATAAGGGTATCTATAAGGCCTGATGTTAGGAGGAACACTCCCATGAATTAAGTGAATAGTATGATCATGATTTCGAGTGGGTGGAATACCTTTGGGAATATCTTCAAATACTTTGGAATTCTTATCATTGATCCCTTGGAGATCTAGGGGAATAGATGTTTTAGATGTTTGAACATCTAGTGAGCATAGTTGTGAAATTACACACTGATTCCCCTTTTTCAATACTTTTGTCATGCCATTAGAGATTATCAGCTTACTAGGTTTCCCTGTGATACCTCTTAACTCAATTTCTTTTCCTTCCAATGAAAATTTCATGAAAAGTTCTTGAAAATTAAAGCCACTGTTCCTAATGATTGTAACCATTGGATTCCTAGTACGACATCAACACCACCCATGGGTATAGAAATAATTGGACTATTCATTACCTATTCCCCCATAGTAATATTGATCTTATTTCATTTTCCTAAGAAATTGATAGTTCCTCCATCTGCAATCATTACTTGAAACCTTGGCACTGTATATACAAAGCAATTGAGAGTTTTGGCTAATTTATAGTGAATGAAATTATGAGTACTACCAGAGTCAATTAGGACTATTACCTTTTTCTTTTTGATATATCCTTTGATAGTGAGGGTTTGAGGAGTGATAATTCCAGCCAATGCATTACATGATATTGTGGGATTCAACTCTTTAGAAGAAATCACTTCTATGTTTTCATCTAGAGATGGTTCTTGTTCTTTTTCTTGTTCTTCTTCCTCTTCACAATATATGTAGAATAATTTCTTCTCACCACACTTATGTCCCTTACTGTACTTTCTATCATAATTAAAGCATAAACCTTTTGTTTTTCTTTCCCCCAATTTTTGAGGTGTCAACCTTGTAGGTTGAGGTATTTTAGAAGGAACATTATTCTCTCAATAGATGTTAGGAGTGGTCCTTCTAGTAGCCATAGCCATATTTTTATTTTCAACATTTCTTGCCAGCCTGAATGCATTCTCCAATGATTTGGGTTCCCAAAAGATAAATTCATGTTGAATATTATCCCTTAAATTTCCTATCAATACATCAATCAAGTGCTCATCTAGAATATTTGTTACCTTTATATTCAATCTTTGGAAGTTCTCAATGTTCTGTTCAAATGAACCCTTTTGCTTGAGATTTATCAATTGGCTAAAGAAGGTATTGCTCCTTTTATCCTCATAGTGTGATACCATTTATTCCATGAAAACTGTCCAAGTGATGATTGATTTGCGAGAACAAATCCATCGATACCACACAAATTTATTAGGTTCTAAATATAAATAATCAATTCGTACCTTTTGTGTATGTGACACATCATGTAGATCAAAGAATTGCTCCATCTGAAGAATCCATGTGATTGGGTCCTTGCCATCAAACTTCCTCATATCGATATTAGGAGAGTGGTTGGTCTTCAACCCAAAGTTGGAGTTTCTCCATTCTTGATCCATCTTACTTGTGTCCTCATCATGAATTTCATGGGATACATTTTCACTTTCAGGTGTCCTCTCTATTAGGAAATGTTTCAATCCTTCCATGATCTCCCTTTTTAAACCATCCATCATCCCTTGTAGTTCATCTTTTGTTATTGTCTTCTTTTGTAAATCATTTGTGTCCCTATGCATTTCTTCAGCTTCATCAAGATTCCAAGTAGGACTGTCTGGAGGTTTATTTGGTGTAGAAGTTCCCTTTTTGGTGGCATGTTGGCCAAGTATCGCTTTTAAAACTTGATTTTGAGGTGGTTCTTCTAGACGATCTTTCTTCTACTCTATCTCCAAAATTTCATCCCTTCTAGGTAAGATTTTTTTTTTTTTAGTTGTTTGATATTTCTTTTCTGCAATGCCACAGTTCTGATCAAAATTGGATGTGCCAAGTGGAAATTATGGTAACTTCCCCACAACTTGTTGATTGTTTTCCCTTCCACGAGAGTGCACTTGTAAAGCATGCCCAAATCACAATATATGATATTTGATTCTAAAACTTGTACCAGAAATACTACAGTCTTTCCAATGTCCAATGCAACTGGTCTCACTTAATCTGGATACTCTCTGAAGAAGATATCAGTATTTTACCTGGAAGACCTATTTGAGACTAGTTACTATGACTAGTCAGATACCCTATCTTGCACAGGGTGTATCTAAAAAAGTAGGATGAACTAGGATCTGAAATGTTTATCACAACTACCTTGATAATTTATATGAATATAATCTATATTCTAGGGTTTGAAATGTTACAGAAAAAATTTCATAGCGAAAATTCCGCGAGGACTAAATTTAGGATGATTCCAGAACCCTATCTTACACAGGTTATATCTTTGAAATTATAAGGCTTCAGGAGATGAAATTTGAACCCAACGTACCTTGATCTGTCTAATAAATATCCTCCTAGGGGTTCCTTTTGAAATATCATAGAAAAAACATAATAGTGAAAATCCCAAGATGTCTTAGATGTAGTAGGGAAACTCCAAGACCTTGAGCTCTGATACCAAATGTTAAGAAAAAAATATCAATATAGCATAGAAAAACCTCATAATAAGTACTCAATGCCTTGAAAAAGAGAAAATTTTAGATAATAAGCTTCTTTGAGGGGGCAACATCCTTATACACCACATAAATTTCCAAATACAAGATGATTCCGAATGAAAAGGTATCCTTGGTATATATAGGAGACTAGGAGGTACAATTACAACTAGCGGACCCAAACTGACATAAATAAAATAAAATTACTAATGTAATATTCCCCAATTAAGGGGTAATGTGACACTATTTAAGCCTTAACAAGGACATAGCTGATTACTTAGCTAATTGTCTAGAATGTCAGCAAGTCATGGCATAACACCCACACTCAACAGGGTTGTTGCATCCCCTACCAATTCCAGAATGGAAATGGGAAAAAATCTCCATGGATTTCATCACAGGATTACCAAGATTAACCAAACAGAACAATCCCATCATGGTAGTTGTGGACAAACTGAGCAAAGTTTCTCACTTGATACCTATCAAGTCAACCTGCAAGGCAATAGATATTTCCAATATCTTCATGAAACATATATTTAGGCTACATGGAATGCCTAAGGAAACTATATCCGACAAAGATACAAAGTTTACTTCAAACTTTTGGAAGTCTTTGTTTGCTGGTTTTGAAACAAAATTTCTCCTTAGTACAACCTATCGTCCTCAGATTGATGGAAAGATAGAGAGGGTAAACCAAGTATTAGAAGACATGATGAGGATGCATTTAATGCATCAACCCAAGAAATGGGAGGAAAACCTACCACTGACATAATTTGGATACAACAATGGCTATCAAGAGTCATTAAAAATGATTCCTTTTGAAGCCCTCTATGGAAGGCAATCCAACATTCCAATCAGATGGAATATCTGATCCGGATTTAGGAGAGGAACAAAATCATTAACAGACTGAATACAATAAACATAGAGTTATGAATAACAACATATATATCCAGTGAACAATATCTTCTATTGAATAAATGAAATAGGATGAAACTGTAAAAATGCAGAACTGAAACACTTGCTCGAATGGTGGTAGCTATCTCTGAGAAGAGATGTGGCTGCTACGCTCATCCGTCTAAGAAGAATGATTACAATGAGGCTCTAGAGGCCTTTTTGATACTACTCATGAATTCCAATACCCTAGACATCTAAAAACCTAACCCTAGGAGGTGAATCACCAAAATTTATGTGGGCCCCTATGGGTAAGTTGGTACCTCAAATTCCTAGGGTTGTAACTTTTGCATATGAACTTTGTTTTAGGTGTGTGATATCCCCTTGGAAAGGTATTTTAGAGAGCTACACATTACACCATCAAACTCTGACTCCTTCTATATTTTGACTATGGAGAGCCAAAAAAACAATGTCAAGGGCCCAAAAATGGCCTTGGAAGTACAACAATATGTGTTGACATGAAAACGTACAAAATAAGCTAGTTGGATTAGGTGGGAGTTCACCAATATCCACCTGGAAGATGTTTGGGGCTTCATACAACCCCAAAAGTGTAGAACCCACCATTACAAAGAAGTACAGAAGAACATTCTGAACTAAAACTCTCAAGAGGAGCTAGTTGGAATAGGTGGGTGGCCACCAATATCCACCTAGATCAGTCCCTCCCCTTAGGAAGAAATGGTATCCATTGCTTTGAGTTCCCCCAATAGGTGAGGAACATTCTGCTAAATTTGGCCCTGGTTGATCCACTTTCCTTGGTGTAGGAGCTACCCTGCAATGACAACCCGATAAAGTTGGATCCTTTGCTGGCAAGTTCCCTTGAACTGTGTGTCCACTATCTAATCAGTGGATGCTTGTTTCATGTAGTGAGGGTTGAGATCTGTTGGTGTTTGTTGTTATGTGATCTCCGAGGTGTCCAATAATGGTGGAAAATATGGCTGAACGAGGTCCACATTGAACATTGTATGCAAGCCAAGGAAGGGTGGAGTGTTGAGCTCAAACGCATGACTACCCACAACCTTGGTGATAGTGTAAGGCCCATAGAGAAGTGGGCAGAGCTTTGGATGGGGCCCTGTGAGATTATCCTTCTACAAATGTAACCAGACTTTGTCTCCAACCTAAAACTGGTGTGGTACCCTGTGTTGATCATGGCACTTCTTGTACTTAGCATTGTATTTCTAAAAAATCTCATGGACCTGTTGGCGGATGTGATGAATCCTCTCAATGAATTTGGTGGATTTTTTGGTCTCAGACTGAACATGGGAAGAGTCTATCGGTGTGGTGGAAAGAGGTAGTAAAACATAAATGGGACCCAAGGGTTGGAATTCCAACCCCAACTGAAATGGGATATGGCTGATGGAGCTATGGAGAGCTCTGTTGTAACTATGTTGAACATGGGGGAGACTCTCATCCCATGTACATGGATGATTAGATTTGTACATGCAAAGAATGTGCGTAATCATTTGATTTATGAACTCTATTTGGTCATTTGTTTGGGGGTGTAAAGCAGTGGATTTAGTGAGCTTGGTGTTCAACAGTGACCAGAGACTCGACCAAAATGTGTTGAGGAACAGTCAAAGATGATGGTCAGTGGTATCCAAAAATGGAACCACACTCATTCGAAGAAGATCTTGGAAGTATCTGTTGTTGTGATATTCTTCTTGTAGGATGTGAGGATGGGCATATTTGAAAACCGATCGATGACCACAAATACATAATCATTTCCTTGCTTGGTGGATGGAAGGACAAACATGTAATCCATTGAGACGAATTCCCAAGGCTTATTGGGAGTAGGAAGAGGGATGTATAATCCTTTCTTCTTGATGGTTGGCTTGAAAATGGCATAGGAAGTACAATATCTGATATTCTTGTTGACGTCCTGTCGAAGTTTTGGCCAATAAAAATGGTTCTAAAGAACGACCATATTTTTCTCCACGCCAAAATGTCCTGCTATCCGACTGTAGTGGGATTCCCAAATCATCTTTGTACGCTCTCTTGCAGGAACACAAAGATGGACCATATGGAATAATAGTTCATCCTGAATGTGAAAATTGATGTGAAAATCTATGACAGTCATGCATGTACCCAGGAGTTCATAGGTGGTGGTGAAGTTCAGATCTTGCTGATAAATTTGGGGCCACCTAGATGCCTCATGTCCACAAGAATGGACCATAGTGCTAAGTGTAGCCACATGAGGTCGACTGAGGAAGTCAATGACATGATTGAAGATCTGTGTCTTATACTTGATGTTGAGATGAAACTTCTATAGGTAGGTGGACCACTTCTGATGGAGGTCATTCTATAATTTCCCTTGTGTCTGTATGAATTGCAGAGGCTTGTGATCAATGTGGGTGATTGTCTCCTTTCCAAGAATGTAATGTTTCCATTGACTAAAGGTAATGGAATACATTTCCTTGTCATAGGTGGGGTATTTTCAGATAGTATATGAGAGTGTCTCACTATGATATACCACCGGATGACCGTGCTAAGTGAGAATTGTGCCTACAACATAGTCAGATGCATTAGTCTCAATCTCGAACAGTTGTTGCAAATCGGGAAAAGAGATAACTAGAGCTGAGAAGAAGTGATGCTTCATATCATTGAATTCTGATTGTTGTTCCTTCCCCCACATGAACGTTTCCCTGCCACCTCCCTTGGTCACTTGGTTGAGGGCCCATGTAATATGGGAGAATCCCAACACGAACCGTCGGTAGAAGTTGGCCAATCCCAAGAAGATCTGAAGCTCAGTTAGTGTGGTTGGGGCTGGCCATTCATGGATGACTTGGATATTATCTGTATCAACATGTACCCCATGCTCATCAAAATTGTATCCCAAGTATTGGACCCTTTTCATGCCAAAGGAGCATTTTTCCAAGTTGGAATATATCTTATGCTGCCGTAGAGTTCTCAAAACTTGTTGAATAGGCAACATGTGCTCCTCCCAAGTTCTGTTGAAGATGAGTATGTCATCCAAATATACCATCACAAAATATTTGGTGAAGGGTCTCAATACATCATCCATAAACCTCATGAAAGTGGTTGGTGCATTTGTTAAGCCAAAGGGCATGACCAACCATTCAAAGAGACCTTCTTTAGATTTCAAGGCTATCTTCCATACATCAGTTGGTTCGATGGGAACCTGGTGGTATCCAAACTTTAGGTCAATCTTGTGAAAGAAATTGCCCCCCTTGAGTTGGTCAAGAAGGTCATCAATCCTAGGAATTGGGTATCAGTTCCTGATTGTGATTTTTTTTAAGGCTCTATAATAAATACAGAGTCACCAAGTCCCGTCCTTCTTCTGCACCAATACAATCTGGCTTCCGCAAGGGGAGGATTTGGATTTGATGTTCCCCTTTTGAAGAATATCTTGGATCAGATGCCTGATTTCATTATTTTCCATTAGTGAGCGACGATAGACTGGTCCATTAGGAAGAGTTGTACCAGGGGTCAGATCAATTGGATGCTTCATTTGGTAGTGCATCGGTACCCCTATGGGTGAGGAGAATATGTCTCTGTACTCTTCCATGATACCATACACTTGATTTTGCTGCAAAGAGAGTCTTTGTGTAGAGCCCACAGATGTGGTAGCGACCTTCTTCTTACTGTGAGAATGGATCACAAAGAATATGAACTTCCCGTTATGTGAAATGACCTTACTGCATTGCTTAGCATAGATTAAATAAATAGCGGTAGGTGGCGCTACCTCTGCTATCCTATACAATTGTCTACCCAAAGTAATAATAAAAATGTGGGGCCTAGACTCATACACAACATGACACTTCCAAAAATATCGTTGTCATAAAATAACATCACAAACTTCAAGGGGCACAATATCACACAATAACTCATCTTTGAAAGGTTTGATGTTGTAGGGCATGAAATTGTTGGATGACACAAAGATATCTTCTTTGGAGAAGCCAACTGATGGTGCAGGGTTGTGGGTGCGGTGTCATTGGTAGGTCTAGCCTCATGATGACCTTTGCTAAAATCAAGCTCTTTTGACTTCCGCTATCGACAATGAAATGAAGTGGAGCCCCCTTTACCCACATCTGTGAGTGAAAGAGGTGTTCCCCTTCCTTTGGGTCTTCTGGTTTGCTTGGATGGAATTTGGTGGTAGCGATAGTGGAACTGGGTTCAACATTGATAATTTCCTTCCCTCCTTCGATATTTGATTCTGAATTAGAATCGGCCTTTGAATCAAAATCCTTCATTTTGTCCACGAGTGACTACTTGAAGTGACATTATTTAGTGTTGTGCCAAGGTATTTTATGGTACTCACACCATTTTCAAGTTTCCTTCTTCATCTTCTTATTTCCCTTCTTATGTTATGGCCTGGACTAGTTGTTCTAAGAGTTTTCATATTTGCTTTGTCCCTTTTGTGTGGGTTGGGGCTGCCTTTTCCCTGCTTCAACTATCAGGAGTTTGCAGATCCAAACTCTCACCTCTTCTGCTTAAATTTCTTCTTGATCTTGACATTGTATCTAGAATGAGGCGATGTCCATAAACTCCATTCTGTTTGCAATGTATATATTCAAACAACTACGGTATTTGAGCACGAGATGTCACTCAAAGTATTTGATACCCAATTTGGTGTGCAGGGTATGGAAAATATTGGTGAAATCTGGTCCCTTTCTTGACACAGGGTGGTCCATCTGGTGTACTGGTCCTCGTAGCTTCCAACAGGGTAGTATTTTTCTTTAATGGCATCCCGGAAGGAATCCCATGTAGGTGAAACAACAATTTCATATTCCTCTATGGCCCTTTTCTTAGAGTAAGTGTCCCACTAGTTCTTAACATGGGGGATGACCTTTAGAAGTGAAAAAATAATCTTTTCCCTGTCGGAAAAATTGTGGACCGAAAAATACCCTTCGAGCAGAGTCAACCATTTATCTATAGAATCCACATCTATTAGTCCTTCAAATAATGGAATATCTAAATTTACATGTATCTTGAAGGGGGTTGCATGGACGTTTGATGAACATGCTTCTCCTGTGGGCAGCTGCCGAAGGATATCTGCAAAGTTATCCATCATTTCGTTCCTTTTTCGCGCAAGGGATTCCTTGAGAAACATTTTAAATGGATCTCCTACTTGATCATATTTCTTTTCATCTCCCTTGGGTTTTTTTTGGGCTCAACACAAACGATATTTCAACAGATCGATTGGTTCGAGTCCCAACTTATTGTACCTAGATCTTGTCGGGGACATGCACGAAAAAAAATGAATGAAGAGCAGAATGCTCTGATACCACTGAGCCAAATTTAGGAGTGAAATGAGATGATTAACATACTAAATACAATAAACACAGAGATATGAAGAAAAACACATATATCTAGTGAAAAATATCTTCCATTGAATAAATGAAATAGGCTAAAACTGAAACACTTGCTTGAATGGTGGTATCTATCTCTGATAAGAGTTGTGGCTGCTACGGGCATTTGTATGAGAAGAATGATTACAATGAGGCTCCATAGGAATTTTTGATATTAATCATGAATTCCAAAACCCTAGACATCCAAAACCCTAACCCTAGGAGGTGAAATGCCAAAAGTTATGTTAGATGGAAAGGTATTTTAGAGAAATACACATTACATCGTAAACATATGACTCCGTTTATAGTTTGGTTGTGGAAAGACAAAAAAGCACCGTTAAGGGCCCCAAAATGGACCTGGAAGTACAACAAGATGTGATGACATGAAAACATACAAAATAAGCTAGTTGGATCAGGTGGGAGGCCACTAGTATCCACTTCGAAGATGTGTGGGGATTCACACATCCTCGAAAGTGTAGAAGACACCATTACAAAGAACTACATAAGAATGTGCTAAACTAAAACTGTCAAGAGGAGCTAGTTGGAATAGGTGGGTGGCCACCAATATCCAGTTGAAAAAAAAAAAACAGTAGACAGAGTTACAATCGGGCCAGATATACTAAAGGAAATGGAAAAAAAGTGATTCAGATCAAGAAAAATATGAAGACAACCCAGGATAGAAAAAAGAGCTATGCAGACCTGAAAATGAATCCTAGAGAGTTCAAAACAGGAGATCATGTGTATCTCCAGGTTAGACCTAGGAGAAGCTCCTTGAGGATGGGAGCTTGTGCCAAGATGGAACCTCAGTATTGTGGAACCTTTGAATTTTTGGATAGAGTGGGACCAGAAGCCTATCGACTAGCACTTCCTCTCATAGTGAAGGCACATAATGTTTTCCATGTTTCTTTATTAAAGAAGTATGTACATGATTCTAACCATATTATTAACTGGTCTATGATTTAGGTGGAACACGAGGGAGAGTTACTTCCATAACCTCAATGCATAATAGACAGGAAGGAAATTCCACTCAGGAAAAAAAGCATTGCACAGGTCAAGTTGCAATGGAAACACTTTGGCCTAGATGAGGCTACATGGGAAATGGAGGATGCCATGTGACATGCATATCCATTTATGTTTACTTATGTACATACAGAACACATCGATAGATAGAACATCGAGGAAGATGTTCCTTTAATGGGGAGGGGATTGTAATACTCGTGTTTCCCCCAATTTCTAAATATAAATATAACTGGCCAAGAGACTATGGCAGACTAAATATGTGTGAATGATTGATTTGATGAACCTTTCTAGAAACGACCAATGTATGAATTTTTTGTTATTAATAGAATTTGAATTTGAATATGTGTTGCACAACTACTGAAAGGGGGAAAGTTTTCCAATATAGACCATGAATTCTATGAGAGAGATGGTGCAGGGAAACCAAGTATGGTTGAGATGACCCTCACCAGACCAGTACCTACTGGGAGTAACTACTCAACATTCCTCTGACCCATAAGTGAATTACCAGACATGCCGATAGCTGCAAGTCCATCCTCAAGAGTTAAGGAGGAGATGGGGAAGGGTACACATCTGTAAGGATTCCAGGCCTAACCACAAATTGGGATTCATACCCATGCAACCTTGCCAAGGAAGGAATGAAATGAGGTAATTTGAGGACATAGAAATATCTATGAGATAATAGAATAGAGAAAACACTCTCTCGAGAAGGGCAGAAAACAGACTTTGATTATGGAGTTGAGAAGCAAAATTTTCACAGTAATTTTGATTTGGCTGTAAGAAGCTTGGGAAAGGGATTCACTACAAGCTGATAAATGAGGTTGATGAGTGACAGAGGAAGTACTCCTGTAGAACTCCTTGCTTGGAGCGGAGAAAACCCGTTGCCCAGTTTTTGTGGGAGAAGGAGAGTAACCTTTGTCCCTGACTGTTGTGGAGAAAAGAGAAAGAATCTCTCTTAGAGAATCATGGTATAGCTTGGGGGTGGCCGGTGATAAATCCAGTAGGAGTGGTTGTGCCTATGGTTGGGAGGAAACATGTACCCCTTTCATCATTTGCTTCACATTTTCTAGTTTTGATAAGTATTTTCATAGTTTGTGTATTATATTGGATATGATGATGAAATGTATGTGTTATGATTCAGTCTTTCAATATTTGAACAATTATTAGAAAATATGTGTGATTTCTATAAGCTGTTATATCTATATGATATTTCAATTTATCTCAGTTTGGTTGCTAGATAGTCATGAGATGTGAATCCACAGGAGAGAGGGGGTAGGATTGACCGAAATTTCTAAGTCCTATCAACCCTGTGAAGTTTACCATAGTGGGAATGTTAAGTCTGAATTCTATCGGAGAAGGGAATTTTTCCCTTAGACCATTCCCCCATATGACCGAGGGATCGTTCCTAGGTCCTTAACCCAATTACTTCTAAAGGAGTAGCACATAGTTCCTAGAAATTCCAAAGTATCCATGTGACTGGGGCCTGAGAACCCTGCACTAGTCCAAAAGGGGCTACCTCTTTTGTCTTTGGGACTTCAGGACTTGTGACTTCACAATCCTTGAAAGTAGCTGAAGGTCAAAGTCACAACCTGATGAGGACCATCGATCTAGGGATCCAATATGGATCTCTCTCAGTCATTAGATCCGACATAGGAAGGGAGGCATTAAGTGCTTTGGTGAAGTCTTACTTCGAGATATTTGGAATGGTCTAGTTCTGAAACTCACAAATGTCCATCCATCCCACTGCTGCTGCAATAGACCTTGCTAACTAAGTTCTCCTCCTAGGTAAATCAAAGACAAAAACATTGTCTTTCTTTTTTGTGGGCTTCAGAGAGGAAGGGTGTTCTTCAACAATCTGACAAGAAGAAGGAGGGCATTCTTCAACAACTATACAGGGAGGAAATTCTAGAATGCTAGGGTCTGGTAGAATCTGTACTTCATCAATCATCGAGGGATGCACATAATCATCAAGTAGAGTCGATGATTCTGCTGTAACTCGTGTACATTCCTCATGTAATGATAACATGGTAGCTTGAAATTCCTTGCACATGGTGAAACTTGGAATACGTACCTCCATAAATTCTGGTAGGGTCTGAGTATGAGAAGACTCAGGACACTCTGTGGCAGCATCTGGTACAACACTTTTGATGCCCCTCTTAGATCTTATTGTAGTCTTAGGTTTTCTTTTCTGAGGCAATTCAGTAGTAGTGATAATAGGGGTCTGAACTGCTGTTGCAGCACTAGGAGAGTTTCTTCTATTGATTCTCTTATGAGATTCTCGTCTAGATTGACTTTTGGTTGGCTAAATTGATTCATTGGAAAATACAGTAGATACTGGAACTATTGTTACAACAATAGGTGGATTTTGAGTTTTTGTTGGGGCCACAAGAGAAGGAATCGAGGTACTTACAGTTGAGGTGGATGTTGGGGCTGTTGTTACAGTGGATCTCTCTAACCTAGTTCTTGTCCTGGGTAGTGGAGATATAGAAGGAAGGAATTTCCTTTTCTTATCATTAAGGGTCTGAGGGAGTTCCTGAACCACGAATATTGCAGCAGAGGGATAAGGCTCATGATTTGGTCCAAGGATTTCTCTTTCGACTGCTGGCTCAACCACCACTGAGGGAAGAGGGTTTAACTATTTTGGTTCAAGAATATCAAGGCGTTTCTGAGCGGTGTGAGAGGTGCTTTGGATTTTACGTTTGGTGTTTGGAGTTGTCTTGCAGGCAGTTACAGTCATGGTGTTAACTGTTGGTGCAATCGAGGGTACAATATTTGACTGTTCTGGGTCGGTTGTAACAACAGGCACAAGAATTGGCTCAGGTAATGGGTCATCAAGAATTCCCATTCTGTTGTGAATCAACAATCCTATTAGTCTATGATTTGAAAGACAATTCATGGGGTGCTTGGATTTATTAACAAATTGAGCCATATTATGGAGGGATTGAAGTAGGTAGTAAGGGATGTTGATTAGCTTCTAATGTCGCAAATGTAACAGTAGAAAAAATTCATAAAAATAAACAACTTGAGATCTACCTTCACATGTAATGTACTTTTTTATGAATTCTGATACCTTCCCCCATGGATATGGTAAGGAACTGACATTTGCACCATGGCCTTTGGTTTGTACTCATTCATTACCCATGATAAAACCCTTCTGTGCATCGGGAAGATGCACTTTCCTGTTAAACCATTTGACTCTTGTGGTTGGAAATCCTGTCACAACCGCTATGCTCTCTTCTATCACTGGAATCCACACTCTATGCACCATTGAATAGTCGTATGTGAGATTCTAACTGAACTCTAAGACTTATGCTTCATTAAACCCCTGCAACTTCTTAAAATAGGGAATCCATCCAGCCCGCATAAATATTTGATAAACATCTGGGTGCAACAACAATGTATTGATATTTTTTGGCTCATATCTTACGGGTGTTCCTCCCATGATGTTGTGTTTGTATTAGACAATAAATTAGGAGGAGAAATCAACACCTAAAATAGAGACATAGCAAGTCGATCGTGGATTTGCATGAAGAACATAGTGTCGCAACAAAAAAAATAAGCGGGGTTAGAAGGTGGCCGAGGTGAATTATAAAAAGGAATTTTGCGGTTAGGTCGACGTGGATTTTTCCCCCCCCCCAACTAATCTCATTGGCTCATGGTTTAACAGATTAGGAAAATCATTCAGGTAGTCATGAAAGCGTGCTTTCATATCCATATCAATTAGACATGTAAGATTAGCAGTGTACTTCATAACTTACCACCCGAATGTAGCTGTCGGAGTAGCTGCACTATCCAGCCGCCATTTGATCCGCGTGGAGTGGCTGTAATAATGAGAGATGCCTCCCAAACGTGAGAAATGATGATATGACAAGTGGAGCATAAGTGTAGTCCTTTCTATGGTAGAACCATTGAAAATATGTATATGTGGAGTTTAAGTAATGATGAAGCGGCTCTTGTGGGACAAAGAGAGCATAAAGTAATTTTTCGAAAATAGTGGAAATCTTGACGAAACAACAATGTTGTTGTATGTAGAAATGGAAGAAATTGTAAGAAGGTGGTGAAGCATTGTAAAAACTATCCAAAAGAAAAAATAACAATAGGTGTATCATCAGATATTTTGGCCGAATTGTGGCACTAGATGTAGCAGTATGTAAATTGGCCAATTTGTCGTAAAAGGGTGTAATAACATGCAGGGAAAAAGAGTCGGGAATAGGTGTAAAGCATGAAAATTGGCCAAAAAGGGTGTGACAACATGTAAATTAGCCAAAAGGGTGTAACAACATGTAAATCGGCCCAAGGGTGTAACAACATGTAAATCGGCCAAAGGGTGTAACAGCATGTAAATTGGCCAAAATGGTGTAACAACATGTAAATCGGCCAAAGGGTGTAACAACAAGTAAATCGGCCTGAACATAGAAACACTTAGTTTTTATGAAGTTTTTCAACTTCCAAAAAATAATCCTTTGACGTCTTCCACTTTAATCTATCTTTCTATTCTTCAGTTTATCTACACACAAGCAACCGTCTGATACCTTTCTAGGATAAATTTATTAGAAATAGAGAAATGAAAATGCATGAAGCAAAATCAGAAAATTTCAAATTTGCACAACTTATTTATATACAAAATTTTATTTGAAAACAAAATGTCCTAAAGTTTAGAAGGGGAAGGAGCAGGCTCTATTCCCTTTAAAAATTGGTAATTTGTATTAGTGGTACATCTCGATTTAAATTCTTCCTTGGAAAGTGGATGCTGATATAGGTGTAAGCGATGACCATTTGCATATAACTGTGTATTGGATCTGCCAATAGTAATTAACCTGACTGTCCCATTGGGAAAAACAATGTCCTCCTCGTAAGGTCCAAGCCATCGTGTACGCATATTACCCTGAAATTCTTTAAAGCACGAATCATACAACAGAGCCCAATCCCCTTTTTGGAATAATTTCTTCTTGATGACTCAGTCATGCCATTTTGTTCTCTATTATTGAATCACTGTGGTTTGATGAATAGCATCCAAACACTTTTCATCAATATCATTGAGTTGTTGCAGCATGGCCTTCTGTGCCATAGTCAAGTCAAGGTTGACTGCTGATGCAGTTCTTAAGGTTTTGATTTCGAATTCAATGGGAAAAACAAGGCTTTTTCCATATACAAGCTCATAAGGAGAAAACCAAGTTGTGTTCCTCCAAGTAGTTCGATAAGCCCATAGAGATTCATGCAATATGTCAGCCCAATCCCTACAATGTTATCTCAATGTCTTAGTAAGAATAGCTTCTATGTCTTTGTTGGTACTTTCTACTTGGCCATTTCCTTGTTGATGGTATGGAGAATCTGTTCTATGTAAAACATGATATTGACTGAGTAGGGATTCAAACTTATGTGATGTGAAAGGGGGTCCTCCATAAGTTATTAATTCTCTCAGAATTCCAAACCTAACAAAGATATCTTCAAACAAGAATGCTAGGATAGCTTCTTTTGAGGCCCTAATGAGTGCTTTTGCCTCCACCCACTTGGTCATGTAATCTGTACAGACCAATATATAAACTTTCTTATTAGAAGGTGGGTTAATGGGCCCTACAAAGTCCATGGCCCATCTCTCAAAAGGATCTAATACTACTTGAGGCTAGAGAGGCATCTCATCCCTATGATTTGGCCGACCCATTCGTTAACAACTGTCATAGGCTTAGACATACTTCTTGGCATCTTGAAATATGGTGGGCCAAAAATAGCCCATCCTTAAAATTTTATGTCCAGTCCCTTTATCAGCAAAATGAACACCATAAGGGCCATCATGGCAAGCTTTGAGCAGTTCATAAACTTCATCATCCCTCACACATCACCTAATTTCTTGATCCAGACTTGTGTAGAAAAGGTATCCCTCTATCCAACTATATTGAGCACTCTTCTGAATGATTTTCCTTCTTTCTCTTGGGGATAGATGTGGAGGTACCTTCCCTACAACCAAGTAATTAGAAATGTAGGCATACAAAGGTGAGTGAGAAGATACAACAAACAAATGTTCATCTGGAAAGGAATCATCTAATGGTGAATTATCATCATTTATATGTAGTCTTGAGAGAAAATCAACCACCACATTTTCTTTCCCTGGTCTATCTACTATAGTGATGTCGAATTCTTGAAGTAATAACAACCATATTGTTACTCTAGCATTAGTAATAGGTTTATTCATCAAATATTTAATTGTTGTATGATCAGTATGAATAAAGGTAGGATAACTAGTGACATAATGCCTGAATTTATTGATTGCATAAACTACTGCCAAGAATTCTCTTTTAGTAATTATATAATTTAACTCAACAGGAGCCATGTTCTTGCTGATATAGTAGATAGCATAGGGTTCTTTGTCCTCCTGTTCCCTAGTACTGTACCAATTGCAGTGTCCAAGGCATCTAAAGAAATGTGAAAAGGAAAAACCCAATTGGCCCCTCTCAAAATGGGAGCTGTGGATAATTTTTGTTTCAGATCTGTAAAAGACAATTCACAATTATCAGTCCATTGAAAGTCAACATCTTTTGTTAATAGGAAAAACAAGGGAGAGGCAAGTTTGGAATTTTTTTTTAATGAATCTCCTATAATATCTAGCATGCCCTAAAAAATTTCTTACCTCTTTTTGAGTTTTTGGAGTTGGAATTTCCAAAATTACCTAGATTTTGGTTGGGTCTACCTAAATTCCTGCATAAGAAATGAAGTGTCCCAGAACCACACCTTCGCTCATCATCATATGGAGTTTTTTTGTGCTTAAAGAAAGATGAGACTGTATACATATTTTGAGCACTTTTTCCAGATTAGTCAACGCTTGATCAAAATCAATACCATAAGGTGTAAAATCATCCATGAATATCTCCATACATTCATTCACCATATCTAAAAAAATACCAATTACAGCTCTCTGGAAAGTGGTTGGCGGATTACACAAGCCAAATGGAAGAACCTTGTAGGCAAATGTACCCCAAGGGCTGGTAAAGGTAATCTTATCTTGGTCCTTTGGAGCAAGTTTTATCTAGTTATAGCCATTGAATCCATCTAGGAAAGAGAAAAAAAAATTCCCAGCTAGGTTGTCTAGAACTTGATCAATAAATGGCAAGGGGAAATGATTCTTCTACGTGGCCTTATTTAGGGATTTATAGTCCACACACACTCTCCATTTACCATTATTTTTAGGTACAATAACCAATGGTGAAACCCATTTTCTTTCTGATATAGGATAGATGAATCCAACATTGAGAAGTTTTTGGAGTTCCTCTTTAACTATTTCTTTAAGATTAGGGTTCATCCTCCTTTGGGGTTGGAAAATGGGTCAGCTTTCTTCCTTGATGTATATATGGTGGGTGCATAATTCAGAAGAAATTCCTTTCATGTCCATGTAATCCCAGGCAAATGCCTCCTTATGTTCAATTAGTAATTTCATCAATCAACGAGTTTCAACAATAGATAAATCGGGATTGATGTTCAGGGTTTTTCCAGGTTCAATTTCTACAGTGATGATCTTAGAACCGACTTTGGGAAATAATTCGACTGTTGTTGTTTCAACATTTTTTATTACAACGTTTACTGTTATAGCTGAATCGATTTGATTTACAATAGTTTTAGAGAAAATTTCTAGGGTCATCTCTTCCTGGGCAATAGGGTCAAAGATTCCAATCAATCGGTGCTGCGTGCTCTGTGTAACAACAGAGGGGTCATAGATAAAATGGTTGATTAACTCATCCTCTGTCTCATCTTTGAAACTCAGGGATTTTCCTATGGTTAACACAGGCAGAGCACTTTCATCATCAATGTCCATCCATAAAGAATTTTCGGGTTCCATACTGGGTGTAGCATGAGGATACAGGGTAAGTTTTTTTGTGTCATAACCATCAGAGATGGTCATGGAGCCAAATCTACAACCAATATTGAAGGCATCAGTTGTATCTAGCCATGGTCATCCTAGGATTAAAGGGTTCCCCCCCAGACGGCTTTTGGGTTGCAAAATGAAAAAATCAGCAGGATACTCCCATGAATCCACTGAAATGACTAAATCATCGATTACTCCTTCTGTTCTAATGGTGGAACGATCAACTAATTCTAAAACAATAGGAGTAGGTCAGACTTGCGTTATGAGTTGCAACAATTGTGTAGTTTCTATTGGCATAATATTAATTGCTTCCCTTATGTCAACTAACACATGGGGAATAGGTGTTTGGCCAATTTTGACAGTGACTGTAGGGTTTCCTGGGTCACCATATTTAATGGTTGGGGTTTTGCCTAACATCATTTCAGACAAGTTCCCCACTACATGCACTGTGAGGGGGTCCTTAGTTTTCCTTACAGGTCTTATGATACAAAGATCTCTCATAGTCTTGGCATAAATAGGGACATCTCTAATCGCTTGCAATAGTGGAATGTTAACATGCAAGATTTTCAACTATCCTAAGAGATTGAAGGATGGTAATTCCACAGTTTTGGTAATTTCCAATCTTTCAGGGAATGGGTCTGCTGATTCTTTAATAGGTTGGTCAATTTATTCTATATCGACAGATGGATTTTCTCCTAATTCCTTGTTTGATTCTGAAGATGGAGCATCTTCAATTATGGGTTCAACTATTCTCCCCGATCTTAATTTTATCTCATCACAAGACATATGAGTAATAGACAGAGCTGGCACACTATATATATCAATATTCTGAATGGCCTTATTATTTGGGTTTGGGTTAGGTTGCACATGCATCTGAGGTCGTAAGGGAGGATTGTTTTGTGGGGCATTGGGAGGTAATTGCAACTGTTGCTACTAATACTGGGGTTGGAACTGTTGTTGATAGAGGTTTGGTTGATGGTTTTGATAGCTAAGCTATTGTTGAGGGCCTCTCCAATATGGGTTCCATTGCCCATGGTGACTCTGTTGTTAGGGCATAGGTATCCATGCATTAGAATACTTATAAGGAGGTAGAATTGGATTTGGAGGGGGAACATTCATTTGGCCATAAGGTAGATGATTGTTCCAATAATTAAGTGTTTTAGGAGAGAATTGAGAGTTCATAGCTTGGCGTCTTGGCTACCTTTGTCTTCTTTGTGTAATTAGATAGGCAACATCTGATTTTTCATTAGTCGCCTTCATTGATGCTTTTACACCTGGTAAAGAGGGATATTTGTCAGTAGGATGATCCAATTCATAAATAAGACATACCTGAACACTGTTCAATGGCATTCCCTTTTCGGATGTTTGTCTCTGCACTTTGGACAGAAAATAGACAATGCCTTTTCTGCTTCTTCTTGTTTTTGTTTAATCTATAGAGTATCAATTTGTGAAGCAAAAGAGTTAATCACTTCTATTTTGAAATGTTCTAATAGATTACCCATTTCTTCTGTTGTTTCCCCTCCATTGGCTAATTTTTGTACCCTTGAAAAAGTGGTATCCTTGGTAACTGACTTATTCCTTGTAGTTCCTCGAGAACATCTCTTGTAAATATTTACAATGTCTTCATAGGATTCCTTAGATATATCTCCCTTGCCAAGCATATTCAACATGTCTAAACAATCATCTCTAACCCCTTTTAGCAAAATAGTTTTCATAATGTCCTTACTCACATCCGGATGTCCAAACCTTTATATATTGTATTAGAGTCGCTCTACAAAATCTTCAAGGGTCTCATCCTCTTTCTGAGACATATTGAATAGTTCCTCCCTTCATTCCCTTGTTCGACAGTAGTCTTGGTACTTGTTCAGGAAAAGATACCTCATATGTACCCATGTTGAGATATTCTCTCCTCCAAGGCTCATGAACCATCTTAATGCATTTCCCTTCAATGTGGTTGGGAATAGTTTACGTTTCTGTGTAGTAGTAGTGTAGTCATAGGTTCTACACAGAATATCAAATTCAAATAGAAACTCATCTGGATCCTCCATAGACAATCCATGGAAATTTGGTAGGGTTGAAAGAGGTATGTTCTTCATAGTAGCTATCCCCCTTGTAGGAATATTAGTAATAGGAAAAACCAGGGTAGATATAGTAATTTTATCATTTACTTGATCTTCCTTGTTCTGTGGCTCATCGCAGTTGAAATCCTCTTCATTATCTCCTTGATTTTCCATGGCTTCTCTCTCATTCCACTCAATACGGTAAGCGTCCCACTCCTCATTAGTGACTATCTGTCTGTTAATCTGATAAACAACTTCTTTTGGTCTTTCTCTTGGCCAAGCTATACTTCCTCGATCTTCAATATTCTCCAGTGTTGCTTGTTGATTTGTTGGTGACAAAATTTCAGCTTCATCCCTTGATGAAATCAATGTTTCGAGCTGGGGTAGTTCTGATGACTGAGGAATTTGTCTCCTTGGAGGATTTGAAGGGCAGAAGATAGATCCTGAAGAAGAATCTTCTCTCGCTATAATCTCATCAACAAAGGTTGGTCTTCCCAGTGCAGGGTTCCTTCCTCCATGTCCTCTGGTACATGTAGGGTTATTATTTTTGGGAATACGTCCACTTGTTCCTCAATTCATGTAGACTTATTCATTCCTAAGAAAAGAAAACTAATTTTCTTACAAAAATCTATAATTGTCTTTCCTCGACAACGACGCCAAAATGTTGGGCACTTTAATTGTCTAAATAAATAGATAATTAAGGTGTTCAATATAAATTTTCAAACCCAGGGAAGTTTTGTTATTGCAAGATAATTGTGCACAATCTATGCTAGATTGATGAAAGAAAACATTAATCAAGTTGTAGTATTGAAAGAAAACAGAGTTTTGGAAAACTAAACACTAGCACAAGTTGTTGACACAACTGGAGTTCTAATATACTATTGTAGGATTGAAATCATGCTTGCTTAATTGAAATCTAGATTGATGAGTGTATAAGAATCCTAGATTATCTATATTATTCTAATTTTCTATTTTATCCTTGCAAAAAGGAATTCTATGCTAATTACAGAAAGGAAATCTACTTTAGTTCCAGGGAGTAAATTCACACCTCTAATTACTTATAGTTGAAAGCAAAGTTTTATCTAGTACAAAAAGACAATTCTCCAGCAGTATACAACACTTGACTTATGATTATTATATCATTTTTATTGATGATTGTTCTCATAAACCTTGGAATATTTTTTGAAAACTAAGGATGCATATTTCAACAAATTTCAGGATTTTAAGAATCTTGTTAAGAATCAGAGAGGTAGACACATCTGTGCTTTCAGAATAGATAATGGAAAATAATTTGACTCCCACAAGTGTGATGATATTTGTTTGACTTCTGAGATTAAGAGGGAGTTGATTTTTCTTTATAATACTTAGCAGAATGGTGTTGCAAAAAGAAAGAAAAAAATGATTTGTGAAATAGCCAGAACCATGATTTATGATTAGATCTACTGTTGTCTCTTTGGGACGAAGCTGCAAGCATTGCAGTCTATATTCAGAACAAGTGTCCTCATAGATCCCTAGAAGAAGTATTCACTGGTAAGAATCATTCAGTTGATCATTTGAGAATATTTGGTAGTCATGTCTACATTCATATACCTAAATAAAAGAGGACTAAGTTAGAGCCCTCCGGAAAGAAAGGAACTTTTGTGAGATACAATGAGACCTCAAAAGCATATAGAATTTATGTACGAGAGAAAACATTCATTGAAGTCACTGAATATATGAAATTTCATGAGGAAGCATCCTTTCATCATTCCAAAAAACTTCCATTTGATTCAGAGGAGTAGGAAGCTCCATCTCCAAAAGATTCAGATTCTCCACTTCTAGATGAGCAGAGGGAGGAGGCCATAGAGCCTTCAGTGGATCTGTTAAGGGATTCTGTTGAATTTTCCTTAGATAAACATCATGCTAAAAGCAATCCATATTGGTGCCAATAAATTTTAAAGGAACGAGAAAAACATGTAGCACCTAAAGGTACCTTCAGAGAGAGCAAGAAACGAGATAAGTACTCAGGTTTGATAGTGTAGTTGAATCTTGTGATTAAATCATAACCTTCCACTTTGGATGAGGATACCAAACATAAATTGTGGAAGGATGTCATGATAGAAGAGTATGAGCAAATCTTAAATAATGATGTATGGGAAGTGGTCCCAAGACCTCAAGGAAAATCAATAGTAACCTCTAAATGACTTTACAAAATAAAACATGCAGCAGATGGCATTGTTGAAAAATTAAAAGCTAGATTTGTGGCTCCTGGCTTCTCTCATAAAGAAGGAATTGAATATGATGATATCATTGCTCCTATTGCTAGGTATACTTCCATCAGAATCATTATCTCTCTTGCTTCAATTTTTTATTGGAAACTTCACCAAATGGATGTTAAAACTGCTTTTTCTTAATGGTGAAATTGAGAAAGAGGTTTATATCAAGTAGCATGAGGGTTTCATGATCCATTGGAAGGAATCCCATGTCTGCAATCTCAATAAATCCTTGTATGGATTGAAACAAGCTCCAAGAGCTTGGTATGGAAGAATTGACATTTTTCTTCAGAGTCTTGGGTTCTCCAAGAGTATAGCATATCCTAATATTTATCTAAATATTGTGAAGAATCATCTTGTCATATTGGTTTTATATGTGGATGATTTGTTCCTTACTGGAGAGGAACATCTGATAGATCATACTAAGAGGGAGTTATTAGAATAATTTTAAATGAAATACTTGGGTCTTATGCAAAACTTTCTTTCCTTAGAGGTGTGGTAGAAACTTGGTGAGATCTTTCTCTCACAAAGAAAGTATGTAGTTGATGTGCTTCATAGATTTGGAATGCTAGACTATAATTCCATGAACACACCTATGATTTATAATATGAAGAATCTATATGATCAAGCTACATGTTCAGATCTAGAAGACTCCACTGTATATCATTAGATCATTGGGTCCTTGATGTATCTAGTACATACCAGACCAGACATTTATTATGTAGTGAATTCCCTCAGCCAACTCATGTGTGAACCAAAACATATTCATATGGTTGTTGTTAAGCATATTTTCAGATATGTTCGAGGAACTACATCCTATGAGATTAGATACACTTCCAGTGGAGGGGTTATGCTTCATGGTTTTACATATTCAGATTGGATGGGAAGTAAAGTGGATTGGAAGAGTACTTCTAGATATCGTTTCAGTTTGTGTTTAGCTATGATCTCCTGGTCCAATAGGAAACATGGCTCCATATCCCAGAGAACTGCAGAGACAGAATACATTACTGCCAGTTTTGCTAGTAGAGAAGCAACATGGCTCGGAAAGATACTCTCAAATTTTCTTAGTGTTGAGTTAGAACCCACAATAATTCACTGTCATAACCAGAGTTGTATAAATCTCTCCGAGAATTTGGTGTTTCATGACAGATCGAAACAAATTGAGATGAGATATAACTATGTTCGAGACATGGTGCAAAAGAACATTCTCAGTATTTAGTATGTTCAGATGATAGAACAAACCATAGATATTTTGACCAAGACTCTGTCATTGACAAAGTTTGTGTACTTTTGATACAAGCTTGGTGTTGCTGAGAATGACTCTCTTGATGAGAGTGAGTGTTGAAATTAGTGCAGTTACAAGAGCCATTCTCTGGGAGGATGGCTTAAGACCCTAGCTGATATCGAAGGTCTCCAGTGCACTCTTGGGGTTATTTTTCTAGGACCAAGTAGTTAGATGCATGGAAATACCCTAGTGAGGACCCCCAATATATTTTTGGGGTTCTTGGTCAAGGACCAAGTATTAAGTCCCTAGATGTGTTCTAGGGCCCCTGGATGTGCTCCAGGGAATCCTTGTTCGTTACTTGAATGATCCTTGGATTTTTTCCTCAGTGATTGATGATGTAAGTCCCTAGATGTGTTTTAGGGCCCCTGGATGTGTTCCAGGTAATCCTTTCTTAAACACTTGGGTTGATCGTTGTTCTTGTACCTTGGTGGATAACGATCCTATATGTGTTCTAGGGCCCCCAGATGTGTTTTGGGGTATCCTGGTCTGGGACCAAGTGGTTCTTGGTTGTTTACCAATATTTGATGATGTGTTCTCTTCTTCTTCTCTCCTGGGATGGTCCATGAGACCTAGGAGTAGCTAGAATATGGACATGACCACATCACTGGTTTTTCCTCTTATGCAGGGATGATAAAATCTTATAAGTTACCATGAGACATATGTGGATAGTTTGACATTGAAGAACACCCCTTTGAATTTTTCTTGAAGCCTCCCCTTGCTTGAATCTTTTCCTCCATCTTTCTTAATGTGGTGTTCGTCTTTTATAATTCACTTTGACTTATTTGAATTCCTAATTAATATTTTTATTAATTATTTTATTTTTAGGTTCTTAATTAAATCTAATCCTAACCCTTCCTAAACTATAAAAAGGAACCTACTCACTCATTCTTACACTCAATTCTCATTATTTTTTCTTGCTCTCTCCTTTGTCTGATTGTGATGTGGCTACTTGGGCTTGGTTCTTTTTGGGTACGAACTCCTTGGTGGACTCTCTCTTTTTGTTTGAAGTGTGCCCCCCTTGGGGTGATTATTTTATTATGGTACAAGGGTACTACTACCCTATATTTAATCTCCTCCTGCAGTGTTCAAGTTTGTGGCCCTCTCCTCTTGCTGCCAATGTGTCACGAACTCCTCCACTGCTCCTTCTAGGATGTCGCTAGCCTCTCTTAGGCTACCTCTGCCCCTCCTAGGATACTGCTAGTTTTTCCTTAGCTGATGTCAGTGTATTTCTAGTGTGGATACTGTCACTTATTGTTTACAACCTCTAGGGTATGCTAAGACAACCCTAAGCCTGTTACTATGAGCTTCCCTTTTTCTGTAGCAGTTCCTCACAATTTGACATTTTTTGCTTGGGATGTTTGGTGTCTCTTTCACCCCCTGGTTTTTCATTGGGGTTTTTCATTTCATCCCTATACTTGATTCTGATTGGTTTTCTAGACTAATTTATTCTTGGCAAGACTATCCACTAACATCATGGTGAGATAAAACCCTTGAGGGTTTGATCCATGACCATCATAGATTTTTTGAGCATATAGAAAGAGGACAACTACACATCAGGTACTTATGTTATTTGTTTTGCTAAGGTAATGTTCAGATTTTGTTTTGCTAATGTTTAAATCTACATCTAGTTCAAGTTAATACTCATAAATTTTTTCTTATGTTCATGATCAGTACTAGTTAAAGAGTGGTTCTCTTTAACATGTTCAGATTTATATTTTATGTGTTTAATCTACTTCAAGAATTTTTGTTTTCAGTGTCAAGAATTTTTGTTTTCAGTGTCAATCTTTATCTCCAATAGTGAATAGATTTAAAAATATATTGTTGTTTTCATTTTCCCTAAAATTCTAACAGATTCCCTTCATCTTCACTTCTTCTACATACCAATGGCAGAGGTTTTAAGTAGGAAATTGTATCATGAAAGAATATAAGGAAGAATATGGGGGAGTAGGTTTATGAGAAGAGTGAAAGATAACAACCACTCTCAATTTACTGATGATAATTTTTTTTTCTTAAGAGCATTAACACCTATTATGGATAGGAGATTCAAAGCAGTATTAGCTAGTTTCCTAAATCCATCTAGGGGGGGAAGTTAATAATCATAAAAGACACATATACAAATGGAATTTTTTAGAGGATCATATTCAAGTTATTTCTATAATTTTGGGTTTCCATAGTGTGGAAAATTGGACCACCTTTAAGTATATAGGAATGCCAATATATCTCTGAAAATATGGAAAAGAGAATTAATAAATGTGGATTTTGATGGTTGAATCTGTCTAGAAAAATCACTTTGATAAAATCAATATTGTCAAATTTATCTATATACCAATGCTCTACCCTGCTAGCTCCAAACAATGTTATGAACTAGATGGAAAAGGGTATAAGAAACATTTTGTGGGAAGGGGGTAAGACTAACACAAAGAGGTTTCATTTAATCAATTGGAAAATGGCAAGGGATCCCAAAGATAGGGGAGGGATAGAAATAAGAGAAACTTTTTTCATGAATCTGGATATAGGTGCTAAACTAGTGTGATGATTGGTTACCAATACACAATAATGGTGGAATTTTTATTTTTTTTAAAACATTTTTTCAATCTTGCAAAAGGTGTTTGGACACTCCACTAGAAGGGGAAACTAGATCACCAATATGGAAGATATGTAAGGAAGTTTCACCATTGATTAAATCCAAGTTGACATGGATCCTAGGAAATGGTAAAATGATCAATATATGAACTAATAGTATTATGGGGAATATTCTTTTGGAAACAATAGAGGAACTAGCTAACTTAAATTTATGGTTTCTTTCTATGGGATATGCCAAAATTGCAAATATTTCATCATGGAGTGAATAGAATAGATGGATAGGTTGGAAAAAACTTATCCCTCCTACAAAATTAGTCCCTTGTCTAGATATGTTTTTCAAAAATCTTGTGGGATGTGCACTAATGGATTTTAATATAGCAAGGGAAATAGGGTGGAACTCTTCAAATTATACTGTCAGGAAAGGACATAATAGCCTCTTAATTGAACAACCCAATTCTCCCTACTATAAAATCTAGAAATACAAATGGTACGGGGACTTTATCCCAAAGGTCAATGCATTTTTTTGGATAATGGTTAACAACAAACTATTGACTTTTGTGAATTTACAAAAAACAGGGACACATGGTCCCTCTATGTGTGCCTTGTGTTGCATTGCAATCGAAACACGAATCCATTTTTTTAGAATGTTAATATGCACAACAAGTTTGGAGGTATGCCATCAAAGAGATCTCAAGTGTGTTCTCCTTAACTTGAACATGAAATGGAATTCTTGTTGGATGGAAAAGAGGATATGAAAGGATGTTCAAACTTAAGCTCATTCTCACTCATCTCTAGAGAGATTCTCCAAAATTTATATGCTTGGAAATTTCACTATCTAGAAATAAGGCCATATTTTAGCAATCTCTTCTTCCAATAGTAAGGACAACTAATAAGGCATGTATTCTATTATCTGAGGTAGTACAAATCAAATTCTTGAAGGGGTTATCTTATTCCATGATGGAACAAGAAGAAATATCTTGGGTAAGTAATATTCTTAATATTTGGAGTCTAGATTACAAGGTGGAGACAATCTTTCCCTCAAGATAGGAAAAATGGAGAGTTAGACTGGGATAAAATAAGTTTTTTCAAAGGTGTCAGGAACAAAATTCATGCATTTTATTTTTTTATGGAGCTTCAAAAGAAAACCCATGAGCAATAGCACTAGGAGGGATGGTTTTTTATCCCAAATTAAAAGAATATTTTTTTGGTGTGGGGGGGATGGGAAGAAAATTGAATAATTAGGATGAAGCATTATCTCTTTTGTTGGGTTTAAAATAAATAAATGAAATATTTAATAAAAGTACTTGTCATAGGAGACTCAAAATTTCTAATCAAAGAAATTAGGAGAGGAGTAGGAGATGTTACACATCCAAATGGATGGGTAACCACAAGATTTTATTTTATCCCATAATGTATATTTCCAGCCAATAACCACACATTTTATTCTCTCCTCCATAGCCCATATGATCAGTGATTCCTTTGATGCCTTGATTATCTCTCATTCCAGTGAGATGATTATGGTGCCACACACTTTCAAGGCACATTATTTCCATTCTTCACAATGGGTTCTATTTTCAAATATAAGGGTCATCCGAGTGATCATTGGGAGATTTTCTAAATGGATCAAGGTACTCTTTATTTGTTCTTTTTACCTTGTTGTTGGTTTTCAATCAGAGGTCATCGCCCTATTCTAGTAAAGTGTGGCATTTCTTGGGGTTGGTTTTAATAATATGGAGTGATTGGAAAGGGGTATCGTGTCCATATACCCACCATACATAACATTTTCCATATTTTCCTCATACTCTCAATCATGGTTGACATGTCCCCATTAAAGTTCCACATTTTAGTAGTCCCATGAGAAGGGGTTAGTAAGACTGAGGATAATGCTAACAAAAAAAAATAATAGTAATTATGAAATTCATAATTCAAAATAATAATAAAAAGGATCATAATGCTACAGAATCCAAGGAAAATTGAGCCCCCTTATGTGAGTCCATAACCCCTAGTCCTATGCATTGAATGCATCTATAAAAACAATACTGATTAAGTATCTCGATATCCTATGTAATAAACTGCATATAAATAGTGGACCCAATAAATAGGACAACAAATGCATATTTATATAAAAGAATTATGCAATGCAAAAAAATATTCTCCAATCACATATTGAGTAAGGACGAAGAAAGTTAAAAGGAAAATTAAAGGGGTGGGAAGACACAATACTAAGGAAAGGGTAACTCAAAGCATCAAGGAAATCCTCCACAAAGGTGATAATGGGATGCCTATTCATTGAACTTACTTGATAGTGCAAGAAAACCAATGAACCCCTTCTATTTCTCCTTTAGCATACTCATCTTACACTTTACATATCCCTTGATGGGATTTTTGGGAACTATTTCCTTCCCTTTTTTTTGCATGTGAAAGGGTAGGTGATGGTTGTACCATATGTACACTTGGTAAATTGTATTGAATATTGAGCTATTATGAAGTTTGATTAGGATTATTGGTGTTATCTAACCTAATGACCCTTGTATATGACATGACATGCATATTATATTGTTTTGGAAGTGTGTGCCATGGACATATGATGATATTGTTGATTTTTCACTAAGCTAGGATCAAGCATGAAGTTCATTCAAATCTTAGCATTTTACTTCAACCATAGACAAATGCAATTACACCTTAAACAATCTGCTGCAGTAACCAAGATCACAAGAAGAAACACCATGCACGAGTACACAGGAATTACCCTGGGAATCCCTTCTCGACAAGGGAAGAAAACCCAACCAATCCTTTTCTATATTCTTCAAGTGAAATACCTCCCACACCATAAACCTAGCACACAAAAGGGTGCTCACAAAACCTAGAATACTAGCGCCCAAGAGAGTTGTGCACTTCAGCCTAAGAACAAGTACTTGCTGAAATTTCCAAACTCACACTTGTGTTATGTTTCCTCAATGGGGGAATTATGTTTATTTATATTAGACTGGAAATATCAAAATTAGTGTATATTGGTACAACAAGGCCGACCTAAATAACTCAAAATATAATTAACAATTACCATATTAATTATCTTTTACATTAATTATATTTCACTTTATGGTGGGGCTGAACTGTACCCTTTACATCACAAATAAGGTTACAAGTAAATATGACTCTTGGAAAATATAGCAAGGGATATCATACACACATTAGTTCTCAGCCACTAGGGACACGTCCACCTGTGCTCAGCCACAGGGACATCCAAGTGAACATATCTCTATCTCACTATGTTTCACAGGAGAATCATCTGGGCACACACTCACTAGTGCTCAACCACTAGGATGAAGTCCACCTGTGCTCATCCACATCGACGTCCTACTCAACAGATATTTATCTCACTTCATCTCACAGGAAAATAATTTGGAGTACCACATCATTTCATCTCCATCTCAGAGAGAACGACACACCCAACTCATGGGCTTCCTCACCCCACACAGGGGCACACAATGTTCCAACTCGGTCTCATAGAGGAACCACACACCCATCTCATGGGAACACCCAAATCATATAATTCTGCACCCCACATAGGGGCACACAATGTTCCATCTCTGTCTCATAGAGGAACCACACACCCATCTCATGGGCACACCCAACTCATGGTCTTCCTCTCAGGTCGACTCACTCAGTCTGTGTCCTGGAGGATGTCTCATGCAATTGTAATCATCATCACTCCCTATGAGTTAGGGAATAATTTTCCATAAGGCCAAGTCTCACATGAAAGTACTCAAACTTTTTCTTGGTTGTAGTCATCAACAATCCCTCTTAGCTAGGGAGGTATTCTTCACCAAGCCAGTCTCTCACAGAAGTACTGGAACTTCGTATTGGCAAGCAATTTGGTGAAGATATCTGGAATCTGCTCATGTGTAGGAAGGTACTTCATGTGTACTTCTTTCCTCTGCATCATGTCTCTGATATAATGATATTTTATCTCAATGTGTTTCGATCTATCATGACACATTGGGTTCTCAGAGATCTTTACACAACTCTGGTTATCACAATGAATAATGGTAGGATCCATCTCATGATAAAATAGATTTTTTAGAATCTTGCGAAGCCACATTGATTCACGAATTTCCACACTCAATGCTATATAATCTTCCTTTGTGGTACTCAACACCATAGAGCTTTCTTTCTCACTGCACCAGAAAACCATGGCAGACCCTAAGGTAAAGAAACAACCAGAGGTGGTCTTCCAGTCCACTGTGCTCCTTGCCCAATATGTATTGGCATATACCTGTACACTCAAGTCTATAGAGGAGCCATATCTTAGGCCTTATCCAATTATTCATCGTAGGTATCTAAATACATGCTTTGCTGCTATCTAGTTAGTCTATCTCAACCGACTCATGAACTGATTAAGCACATTCACTGCATAACATGTATTAGGTCTGGTGTTAACTAGATACATCAATGATACAATCAATTGTCAGTACACATGTGGATCAATCTCATCTGAATCGAAAGATGCCTCATTTATCTTCTTCAAGTTCATCATAATTGGTGTAGGCATGGATTTGCAGTCCATCATCTTGGATCAGTTCATCATAATTGGTGAATGACTCTTGGATCAGTCCTCTTTCAAGCAATTTGTGTACCTTCCTATTGACCTTCTCTCTCTCCACTAGAGTCGTTCAATAAGGATCTTTATTTGGTATACTTGATCTTGTTATCAAATCAAATTGATGTGATATAATCCTCAATGGAGGTAAACTTGATGGTAGATCATCCCCAACAATTTCTTTGAATTCATTCAAAAATGGTTGAATTTTCTATGGTAAAAAGTTTATTTTTCCAATCTCTAGAACTTATCTTGGTATTAAGGCCAATTATAAATGAGTATTTTTCTTCTCTCTCATAAATTCTTTGGCTGAACACACCATAATGCGATTGTTGCTACAAAATTTCTATTGTCATTTTATTTTCCATCACTACCACTTAATTAAGTCTCTAACATTTGTTCCAGTCTGTATCGTTGTCCATATTTTAAAAATTCATAAGTATTATTCCTTCCATCATAGAAATTTTTGATGTGAAATAGCCATGGTCTTATAAGTAGTAAATGACATGCATCCATCTCTATTATATCACACAATACCTTCTCACTAAAGTTTCCAATCAAAACTTAACGAGCATTGCTTAGCCACAATCACTTGTTGTCCTCTTTTCAACCATGAGACTCGATATTGATTTGGATGTGGAATACTTTTCAATTTTAATTTCTCCATTACTTCTGTGGATACTAAATTTTTTGTTTTTCCACCATATATGACTACATGACAATACTTATACCAAATTTTACACCTAGTTTTAAAAACTTTCTTTCTTTACTCAAGTTCTTTTGTTGTCTTTGTCTCAGGCTTCAGTAGCACTCTTCTAAACATCAAGTTTCTCCTTGTTATTGCTAAAGTAATTCCACATTGCTACCAACAATTGCTGCCTCATATTCTTGAGTAAATTGTGTTCTAGATTCATTTACTCTCCCTATATTCTACTTCTCTAGGCATTCTGATGCCTTGTGACCTTCTACCTCCACTACTACATATGGTTTTGAAGTCTGACAAGGATTTTTGATGGTACAGATCACAGAGGCATGCTTCTAAAACCACAAGCTATAACAACTCACTCAAGGACCTATAAATACATATAAAGTAAACTATGACTAGCTTATGTAACCACTTTATGGATCGAGGTTGTCTCCACAAGGATCATATAAATATATAAGAATTCTCAAAAAATTCTACATTTTGGCATTTTTTGTCAGAATATAGTGATATAAAGGTTGTAAGTAGAGTGATAGGAAAGGTTTTCCTTTTCAGAGAGATAGTAGGAAGAATCTTTGGAGAGAACAAAGGTGTGGAATCTGTATTTCATTTTGCCAACCAGTTTTGTAAGGGAGATTGTATCAGTGATGTCTAAGATGTAAATATCCTATTGTTATTGTTATCACTGAAAAATCATCCTCAACATTGCATGAAAATGCTTAAATAAACACATCAATGCTAGCAACAATTAGTACACCTACAACACTGAAATACATTCAAAAGAAAAAAAACTATACAATTGGGTCAAAAATTGAAATGCGCAGAATCACCAAAGGAAGCGCACGCATAGTGCACAGTGTGCATGGGCCAACATAACCCTCAGTACACAAAATGCACAAAATGCACGACTATGTATGATTAATTAATCACACTTCTATGAACGGTGCATCTATGGATTTTCTCGGCCCCTCAACCACTTATGGACCAACCCCCAACACGATTTGACACTCATATCTGAGCAAAATCTAGATTGGGGGTTGTTCAAGGGATAAAGGGTGCCCTAAAAGTCCCCTTGTTCACACTATGAACCAATTAATTTTTTCCATTTATGAGTGCTATAAATAAGAGCCATGGGTGCACTAAGAAACCAAGATCTTCATAGTATTGTCATGCTGCAAGAATTCTCCCTTGAGAATCCTTTTTTTCTCTTTGGACCCTTCAAGCACCATTGCAATAGGCCATTCCACTCACCTCTTTAGGGAATAGGCATTGTTGTTCTTCACCATTTGCCATTTCTTCCATTGTATGAAGACTTCTCAATTAGGGAACTCAATATCCCTCCCAAGGAGGAAGAGGGGACTCATTAGTCCCTATTTTTCTCTACGGTGTTTTGCTTACTAATCTTTTGATTCATTGGTAGCTTATGTTGGTCAGAGTTTGTTTTTCATGGTTCTAAGTTTCTCATGCTTTATAACAATTATTTCTTAGTTGTTTTAGTTTATTTATTTGTTTATACATATGTTTGGATTGTTTAACCCACTCATAAAACTTCTGTCTTGTCTAGCAAGCTCATCTAGACATGAAAGTGTTGTTGTTTTTCTCACCCAAGTGACAAAACCAATACAACAGATTGGCTACCACACTGGGGATAGATATCAAATTACTCCATATTTGAGCTTAGAGAGCACTTCATTTTGATTTTTTTATCTTGCAAGTACCAAAACCGACCTAGCCCAACCTACCAAAGTCAAAATTCAGAGCTGAGGAAGGCGTATTTCAATTGGAAATTTCTCCCTTGACACGTGACAGTAAGTGCAGGGATTTTACTTCCCACAAACACACACTCTGCACACCAAAAAATTATTTACAGTGCACATTCTGTGCATTGTGTTCCCACTGCATGCTTTTCAAAATTGTAACCCACACATAACTCCATTTTTTCAAAATTGTAAGGGTTTTTATGAAGGCTTGATGGCCCCTAGCTTTCAATTTTTATTTACATGCACTTTGTAAGGTAACTGCACTCCACTTAGAGTCCTTTCCCATATGAAAGGTTAGCTAACATAGGCACTTAGGGGTTAAAATGAACCAATATTCTCCTCTTTTTATTTGTTTCCACATGAATGGATTATTTGGCTTGTAAAATTTTAAGCTGAGGTTATTGCTTTCATACATAAATCACTTAAATTGGGACTAGAAACCAATTTTGATCCTCAAGTATGCTCTTGCCTCACACCCTAGTGTGATCTTGGGAATCAGAAAGGAGGTTGAGAGGATTTTTCATCTCCCTTAAAAAACATCTTTAGGAGAGGACAAAGCACCCCTAGGGTTCTGTTGGCAGCCAACCCATTTTTTTTTTATTGCTCTCAAAAGCTGCCTACACCCCTTGTGGTATTATGACAAATCATTGTCGCATTGTACTTCTAGACATTCATCTCATTCTGCGACAATTACAATTTGATTTCGATTCAGTTTTCACAACTGCAAGTGTGAAAACACCTCTTTCGTTGCCGAGGTTGTCGTCGTTTTTTTTGGTTGATTTGCTGAAAGACACTTGACCACTGTTTTATTACATGACTGCTAAAGGGCTCTCTCGAACTTATGTCTTGTTTACACATTTAGATATGATTTGATTCCTAAACCTTTGGGCATAAAAGTTATTGGTTTTGTTCTGATCTTCTGAAAATTGTAATGGATTTGGTCTTATTGCTTTTATCCTTATTATTGCTTTCACTCATTCATTATATAAAAAGATTTGGATCATAATGTTCTCAAAAGATTGGAATGCAAACATTTGAATATGCACCAAATACATTGGCAAGTTATAAGGTGTAATAACAATGGTTTGAAGACGCATGGGTTAATCATATTTGACTTTACAAATCGATCCTTGGTTTATTGTTTGGGAAGAGAATAATACATTGAATGTTCCATAGTCCCGAGCTATGTGTTAGCAGTAAACCTCGTGGTTAAGTGATTGATTGAATTGGCACGATGGATCGATAGTTAATGTTGGGTACTGTGTTTGATTAAACATAACACTTGGCACATTATTATCGCATGAGGTGTTGATCCTGACTCGGATGAATGGCACGTAGAGGTAATGATCCACCTGTTCGCTAATTGATACGTTGTTTTAAATGATTATGGTTTTAACAGCTCTGTACAGGTCATTAATGAAATGTGTGGCGATGGTAATCCCACCACCTTCGCACGCATGGAGTTGATTCCGGTCTCGTCGAGCATTCAAGCTATTGAAACCCTATCGTTTCCACTCTGTGCATTGTTCATTCGGTG
>JASDQU010308587.1:124332-156952 GCA_032191745.1 Picea mariana
TAACCTTGACTTTCCGGGTATTAAGCCACCTTATGAAACCCTCGGGGAATCATCAAACCCCCCTCCTGCTCAAAAGGTTGCTTCACCTTGCGACCAGTGTGGACTGTGGTTAGAGAGATACTATTTGGACGTCCCAAAATTGCAATCCAAAATTCACAATTTGGAGAACCAAGTGTCTAGTCTTACTGGTCAGAATGCAAAGGTGCAGCCTAACGATAAAAATCAACGAACTGCTGGATCAATCTTGTTCAAAAATGTCGAGTCTGCCACCCCAATTGTCAATTCGAAATTGACATAGCTTCAACAACTGTAATGGTATAATTTTCCCTCTTTTATACAATGTCATCATAAGCTCTGTTTGTATGGTTCACTTGCTCTGTCATGCAGAAGTTTTGATTATCGATTTCCGGATTGGTTGTGATTGGATTTAGTGTGATTGACTATAATCTAATTTGAGTATGTTGTTATTTGATATCTTTTCTATTCTTGAAATACAAACGATATTCTTGTTCGATTTGGTTATATTTTGCATATTGGTCAACCATATTAATTGTAATTTCTATGTTGAGACCAATTCGTATATCATTTGTTTCATAATCAAATTTCGAATGGATAATAGCTGGTACGATATGAGTTGTATT
Source organism: Picea mariana (assembly GCA_032191745.1). Taxonomy (NCBI): domain Eukaryota; kingdom Viridiplantae; phylum Streptophyta; class Pinopsida; order Pinales; family Pinaceae; genus Picea; species Picea mariana. The sequence continues at coordinate 124,974 of JASDQU010308587.1, forward strand.
CTGATGATAAAAAATATGTTGATTCAATTACAGGAATGGATTGATTGTATCAAATCTTTCGATTGGTGTTTATAATTAACGTCTTGTTTGATGACTCTGTCAAAACTTTGTTTATCGATTATGGAGTGATCTAACAGGAAGACTGTTGAGTCGATATTTGTGGAGTTAGTCCGATTACTTTGGAAGCAATTCATACATCGTGTTTTAATGGAATGATATCAATCTACTATTGTGATTTTAATTAGTCAATTACAGTTACGAATTTATTATTTGGAACACAATGAATGAGAACTGTGGTTGAATTTTATGGATACGGTGATTTGTGAAATCATAAATGCTTTCTATATTGGCAGTGATATGAATCTTATGCTTATCGATAATGTTGGTTTGTATTTCATGCGATTTGGTTATTCATTTCATTCATGAACAATCTTGTTAAAATATGATGCGATTTTAATGCCAAATTGGGAAAACAGAATATTTCTACTCTGTCCCAATTGTATGTTGTTTGATTTGATTGGATTTAATCATTAGTGATTTATTGATTATTATTAGATGATTGGATTCGATTTGATTTTATATCTGGTCATGTTTACTATCTTAGACCAGCTACAGAATCAAACGATTCTATAGCTAAGTCTGTAAAAACAATTCTTATTTGTTTTTTTTAAGTAAAACATCCTCCTAACTTGTTTTTATGTTCTATTGCAGGGCAATTCGAATTTGCAATGGATATCATGGGTATTTAGGGGATGATCTATAGATTTTATTTGCATTTTTAATTACTTAGTTTAAGGGATTTTGGGATGATTCCTAGATTTTGTAAAACTGTTTACTATTATTCACAAGGATGTTTTACCTTGTGAAAAACTTAGTTAAACCTATTGATTTTGTAATAAGAAAGAATCCTCAGTTGGGGGAGAACAAGGATATGTGATTTTGATTCAAACTGGAGCAGAATTGATGCGTTGTTATAGATTTTTCTTTTCAATACATTGACACTTTGTTCCAAGTTTTGTATATCATTTTGTGTCTGGTTTAGTATTACTTTGCTATCTAAATCAAATTCAAGTGATATAATTTCTTATTATTATGCATTCCTTGTTGCTTCCAATTTGATAAAATACATAACAGTTAAGGATTCTGTTTATGAATGATAGCTTTGTTGTCTTTATGAATTGAATTATCATATGTAGATTTGCTGCATAATAGGTTTCCCTTTTGCACAAGTTTATAATCCAAAGAATGTTATGATTTCTTTTATGTCTTGTTTGTCATGTAACTTACTTCAGGAAGCATCATAGCTGATCCTTTGGGAGAAGCTTAAGGGCTAAATGGTGTGAATTTCTTCATCCAACCAGCTTACGAAGCCATCATACACAGGGCAAACTTGGAGCGTTTCCAGGTTAATTAATTAGATGTTTATTGCTTTGATTAATTAGTAGTTTAGTTAGATTTAGATTAGACTGTTTAATTTAAGTTAGCTTTCTTTCTGTTTCATAAAAACATAAAAGACAAAAAGAGACCCTTGGCTGTCTTAGGGCAGCGAACACATGAGTTTCGTAGGTTTTAATTAAATCTGTAATTTGTTCATATTGTATATTTGTGAATAAAGAATGATCATAGCTAATAATTAAGTAGTTGATTTGAGTTATTATAATCATAGTTAGTATCTTGTAAATATATAATAGTTAGTAGTTCATAGTTAGATTAGCATAGTTAAGTTTGTTTTTATTAGTTTCTAGTTTCCTCTAATTTAGTTTGATTTCTTTTTATTTATTTAGTTAGTTTATTTTAGTTTGTTTTATTAGTTTCTAGTTTCCTTAGTTTAGATTATTTAGCTCAGATCACTTTCTCTTTGGTTTCCTTATGAGACCTCAGAGCGGCCAACGGAGCCGTTAAACTCGTCAGGGTGGTCCATACCAAATGGCTTGGGTTATTTAGACAACCTTAGATCGGTTCCACTCTCCCAGTTGACGGATGGACTGTTTTGCCCGTCAACAGATACTTACTATATTATCATGCATTTTGTTGTGATGATGCTCACTGTTGATTTCATTAATTCTATATGATGGAAATTATTATATGTTACTTTGTTAAGCCATTTAACTTCATTTAAATGCATATTACATAAGTATGAGAATGTTGTTTTGTGCAGTAGCATTTGCCTGGCTAGTGGGATGACGGCTGGGGATGTTACAATACCCCTTATGAGATAGTGTACAGGAAACAAGTATTTTTACCAATAGAATTCCAAGTAAGGACCTTCTGTATTGCCGCAGAGTTAGGATTGAACCTAGATGAGGCTCAGAAGCAATGAGCCCTTCAGTTGAATGAGTTGGATGAAATTAGGCAAGATGCCATCCAACAAACGATATTAGTCCAAAACTAGAGGAGCAAGTGGCATGACAAGTTTTTTAAAAAGAAAGACTTCCAACCTGGTGATTGGGCCCTATTTTTTTATTCCTGGTTCAAAACCTTCAAAGGAAAACTTACCACCCATTGGATGGGCCCTTATGAGGTAGACACTGTATATGACAATGGAGCTGTAAAAATTAAAACAATTGACAATGGACAAGTCTCCTTTGTTGTAAACGAACACCGACTTAAATTTTATCATAAGCCCATTTCCAGAGAGGAGTTTCTAAAGGTCATGTCAGCTGACAAGGCATTGTCCTTAGTAGATGGGGAATCCCCCCCTTGTTCTTGAAAATATTTTTTTTTCCTACTATATATATGTAAATAGTTTTTGTTGACAAGGCAATTTTAAGAGGTTTATGTAAGTATTTATTTCACCAGGAGTACACAGTTTCAAGATCTTTCTTCACAACATTGTTATACTTGAATTTTGTGTCTGCTAAAGCATCAAATGAATAGTGACTTACTGTAATTAGCCATTTTTTTGCAAAATTATCATTTTTAAGGCATTCTAAAGCAGTTGCTCTTGAAACTCTTCACCATTGTATAAGGAAGTGATACCATAACTATCAAGCCTAGGGGTCTCTCGTACAATTTTTCCAAGAAACCTGAGTAAGTAAGTCAAGTGTCTTTATCAATGAGTAACAGGGAGGCCTCATTAGTAGTTATTCATGGAAACATCATAATAATTACAAAAGAAGAACGTGAGTTGAGCTTAGAGATACCTTTTTGTTCTTTCTAGATGGTACCATCCACTACACACTAAATAGCTTAATTATATCATATCTTTAGATAGGTCACGTCTGCTTAAGTACCCCTTACATTAGGACAACCACTAATAATATAACGGAAAGTCATCCTCTAACAAAAATACCATCCCAATTGAAAATAAAAAAGAGAGAAAAATTGTTTTCAGAGCTGTGCCCCCATCTTATTGCATAAGCATTCTTATATTAAAATATTAAAAGATGGAGGATGAGTCTCTGAGGGTTTAAGAGGCTAACCCACCAGGATACTAAACAGGTCTGCTGGTAGTGGGTACCATCCTATGGTATCAATAGGTAAACCCATCAGAGTACTGAATAGGCTTGCTGGCAGCTGTTACACCTCAAAATTACTCACTTCTATAGTGTCGCAAGTGTCGTCATTACGAGTGTTGTAAGTGTCACATCTTGTTTGCAAGTCTCGCATATTGACAATAAGTGTTGCAAGTGTAAAAAAAAATATGCTGCCATCTTGCCTATGTCGTTCCCATAACGACATCATGAAGACACTTAAGACACCTAAAAGGATAGTTTGGAAGAAGAAAAATCACTTGGAAATAAGTACAAGCCCTTTTCCATTGGAAAAATCACTCAAAAAATTAATTTTGGAGAGGAGCGCTCCCCTACCCACTGTCAGGGAGTGTTGGCACTCTCTGAGCCTCTTTGGGGGAGTACTTGAGTGCCCTATGCACCCTTATGGGGGAGCGCTACCCTCATTTTAGAAAATTTTGGGTTTGTTGAGGAAAATAAGGGAAGAATCCCTCAATTCCTGAAGGTAGTTGGATTCAAATAGATGGTCAAGGCATGATCTTAGGGGAGATCCTCAACTGAAGGAGAGGAATCCTCAACTTATCCCAAAGATCTCTCAAGTGGTTTAACCTCTCCAAGGTTATATAAGGAGGCCTTCTCATGGTGAAAGGCAGAATGGAGATTTGGAATTACATCAAACTTATGATCTCATGAGTGAGGTGCCATCAAAACAATCAGTGGAGATTGATTGAGCAAAGGGGTTGGACAAGGAGAATTGGAACAAGATGTTGCACCTTCATTCAAAGGATTGCAAGTACTTTTACTTGTTCTCATTAATATAATCAATGCTTGTCCTGTTTATTTCAAACTTGTGCTTGTTCCATATGAGTTTGTCTACAGTAGATGGATCCATGATTGAGATAAATTCAGTAGAGTAGGAAGTACATTGTATCCTTGTTTGTTTTGCAGAACCTATCAGGGAGCTCAGGATCAAAGCTCAGCCAGGACTTTGCAAGGACAAACATCATTCATAAGGTACATATCTTTCTCCTTCTCTTTCATTCATTAGCTTGATAGGATCTAAAAGGAATTCAGTGTCCATGTTAAGCACTTTTCTGTCTTGGTCTTAAGAGTCTAGAGACCAAGAGGGAATCCACTTGTCCACAGGGGGATTCACCTACAACAGAAATTGGCGACTCCACTGGGGAGGATTTCTTATTTTTGTTTCCATTCACAGATATTGTTTTGTCCCTTTTCCCACTGATTTGACCTTCTCCATGAATGTCTCTGATCCTTAGGTTTGATTGTTGGCTCTTGGATTTATCTTAAACACATAAATTTGCATTCTTTCTGATTTTTTTTTGAGTTTCTGGCCATTTCTCTGAGATTTTGCAGTAGATTTATCCCCTTCCCTTACCACCAGATATTTGGAACTCCCTTACAGTCTTCCACATAGTGTTGGAGCGGTCAGTGTCCCCTTTTGGGGGAGCGCTACCCCTTTTTTCTGCAGAAACCTTCTTAGAAATTGGTTTTTCCTCAGTTTTTTTTGCTGATTCATCTGCTCAGTGTTTGTGATATCTTAGTGTGTCCTTGTTTATCCTCCAATTATTTGATTTCTAAGGATTATTCATCTCTTTCTTGGATTTTTGACATTTGTCCTTGCTTTGCAATAACTCTTTGTCTGTGGTGACCTAGAGTTAACTTGTTGTTTTCTTCTCCTTTATGTGATTGAGTGAAAACTTTTGTGAGGAAATCCAAAGGTCTGTGAACTTTTCATTTGATCTTTTAGGTCAAATTTCCATCATTTATCTTTTGTTTGAGGTTTTTGGTTCTTGTTTGTAATTTGGTTATCTTTGTCCTTCTTGTCTATTTCACGACGAGAGTGTATTTTTTGTTTTGTGTGAAGTTTTCTTCTGATTGTTTAATGTTGAAGTCTGATTGACATTTAGAAGTCTTACATCTGATTATCATTCACATATAAGCAAAAGGAGATATTTTAGTGATTGGTTTGGATATTATAAGGCATTTCTGAAATTTTTAGCATTGCATTGGATTTGAGTGAGAAACAAATTGATTGAGGACATTGCATATTAGTGTTTGATAGTGAAAACAACTTTCTCTCTTTCTCTTAAATAGCCATTCATCGAAAGAAATGATTGCTTATCACATTCTTGTGCATTTTGTGGAATTGAGTCATCATACCATCAATTTCATTGTCATACACACTTTGAGTAAAGAACAACCATAAAATCAATGCTAATTAAAAATTATCTAGAACATTTTTGTTTTTAGGATCTTCCACCAACATTAGACTAGGATTAGCACTTTGGATTAGGCTATGATTACAAATCTTGAAAGTTTTCAAAATGAACATTAGCATCCTGAGATAGGTAGTGTCAAATCCAATTGTCGTATAGGCTTTCTGGGACCCCCCTTTCACACAGGGGTTACGCACGAGGTCGCATTCGAGTGAATTATGGAGATTATCCCTCTGTTGTTTAACTGTTTGTAGTGGTCAGATCATATATTGGGGGTCACTTGAGGGTATACCCATGATTATGTGTGGGAGCCTCTTGAGTTGATTTCAGACTTGTTATCCTACCCATATGTTCGGATCAGACTATCAACTGTACCCACCTAGGGGCTGACTGTGAGTTGGTGTCCTTAGTTTCCATAATCCTTAGGTACTTACATGAGGTGATGGTAAAGGGAAGTCTCACCGTACCTGGAATAGACATTGGTCAAACTCACTCAGGCTCCTTGGAGGGTAAATCCACAATTACTGCGTGGAATCTTGCACCAATGTGAAAGTCCGTTAAGCAGATCACCATTGTAACTATTCCACCATATCCTATCCCCTTCTTGACTTGTTCAAATGACATTGGATTTCATCACCAACTAGTACGATCATCGAGAGAAGTCTTGTTTGCTGGTTTTGATTCCTAGATTTTCTTAGCATATGTTGTTTCTTTTTGTTAGTTGGCCCTAGATTTTCAGCGTGTACTATTGTTCTCCAAAATAGAGCCTGTAGATGATAAAGGTCTTCACTGATCACGTAGGATGCAAGGGATACCTCCGGAAGGCTACCAATCCTTACCTCCTAACCCTCTAGAACCGAACTACCATGGAGAGGTAGAAAATCAATCTGACGTTGGAAGCGTTGTTTCTCCTCCATTCAATAACTCAGAACGCACTTTGGTTACGGTTGAGAATCCCACTCCTCACACTACATATGTGTTGGTAACCCCTCTCAAACCACTTTTTCTTCGTTTAGACTCCCTTGGGAATGTCATAGACGAAGATGTCCCATAGTTACCGGAGAGAGATTTTACCGGAGAGAGATTTTACTAAAACATATATGGGATCCACAGAACCAACCTTTGGTGATGAGTATAAGACTCCTGTTCATACTAGCACTATAGAAGATACAAATCCCACACCTGCTCATTATATATGGAGGACTTCATCGGGATGTGATATCTATGAGAATTTCGAATCCTTTCGACAACCCTTTCATCCTCATTACCCTCCTGGTGAAACATGCCCATCCGGTCAAACTATGAATCACCCCATTGATCAGGTCATTAACCCTATTTTTATGTCAGCACAAGTCCATCTTAATGCTATACTCATCACCTCTACTCATTCCCAAGTCACTTCGATCCCTGCTCCCACTTTTACAAGCTTTCACTCTACAGCTCCACATGTTCCACATGATCCTACTGGGACATCTTTTCACCCAAGAATGCATACCCTTGCCAGCCAAATACAACCGATTGGAGGGAAACCACCATCTAGTAGACCTATCCTTTTTGGAGGACCATCATTCTATGGTGGGCCTACCCCTCCCAGGGGACAACCCCCTTTTCATGTTCCTCCCAGCGGGTAACCTCCATTTTCCAGTCATACCCCGATCGTTAATCCACCGCTGGTAGGGGGACAACCTTCGTTTGCTGGAAACCCTTCACAATTCTAGGGAGTATCATCAGGAGGCACTTTTACCCAACCCCACATTGGGGGGCACTCAAATCATAACCCACAAGGAGGAGTATCAAATCATGTTCCTTTCGAAACATCTTATGGACAACCTTATCTGGGCAGCATCCCAAACACCACTTGGAGTCCTCAAGGACAACAACCTTATCCTCCTCATGGGTCTAATGTGTATCCGCCTCTGAGATATGCTACTTACCATCCTCAAGGGAAAAAATTTTATCCTCCTTATGGGAAAGCAAATCACCCGACTTATAATGCTCAAAACCCACCAGTTTATACAAATGTTTTTCATCCATCATCAAATCCTGCTTATCCTAGCCTGCAACAACCATATGTAAGAGGACCTACTAGTTACAACTATCTACCTAACCCAGTTTATGGTCCTACTGGTGTTCCCATGCCACACCAGTATCATCTGCAAAGTAACCGACAACTACCTTTCCTTGCAACTCTGGATCTCCTAGACTTGTCTCGGTTAACTAATGATCCTATATCTCATTCCTCGGTTTGGCCAGTTATTCCCGCTAAACTTCCTTCGGATATTCCAAAATTTGATGGAAAATTTGGCAAAGATCCAAACAACCATGTGATGAATTTCCATTTGTGGTGTTCATCAAACTCCCTCATGGATGATTCTATATGTTTGCATCTTTTCCAGCGAACACTTAGAAGCTCAGCAACAAAGTGGTATATTGAACTACCACGTGCTTCTTTTCATGATTTCAATTCCCTTGCCACGTCTTTCCTCACAGACTTTCAACTACCTATTTGCTACGAGATGGGGACTGAACTCTTGAACTCCCTTCATCAAACTGAATCCATGCATGTCTCTGACCATATTCATGAGTGGAGACGACGACGAAGGATGATCACGGTAATCATTATGGACATATTATTGGCGGAATGGTTTAGTAAATCACTTTTACCCCTGATCGCTCGCGATGTCGCTATGGGTGGCGTGGTCACTAAGGAAGAAACCATTGCTCAGGATTAGTACTTAGATTTTGTTTATTCACAATCTAGTACTTTGTATGATTTTCTTCTGAATGTTGCTCGAGCTAATACCGATCCATCCAAACCGTCTTCCTCATCTCATGCAGACAGTGTTATTGGTTCCGTCAAAACTCAATCTAATTCCCAATCGACCACACTCTCCTCTACCTCCCCCCAAAATCAAATCTATGAGGTGAATGTAGTTCAATCTACCCCTTCACAACAATCTGGAGGTAAGAAGAAGACAAAAAAGAAATCAAAAAATGCCAATAACAATGAACAACCCAAAAATCAATCTCAAACACCTGCTACTGAAAAGCACCACAACGAAAATTGAAATTACGATGTATCATTTTTGGTGATGATCACTACACTCGAGACTATCCACATCGCAATGAAGTGGCCAAAATTTTCCATGGAAATTCACAATCCGCTGTGCTTACTCAACCTTTTCCACAACAACAATCCATGGTTTCTCAAACCTCCTCTCTTGGGGGAAGTTCTAGACATCCTCATGATGAGGCCTCGACAAGTGAACATACTTATATGTTTAATGGGATTAATTTGAACACTCTCTCTAATACATACGACACACCAGGTAACCTTGACAAAGGAAAAGACACTAATGGTACTGGTACTTTACCGGATCCATCACTGTCCTCTGTTAGTCCTCCATCAGTTAATCCTCCATTTGGACCACCTTCATATTGAGAAACCTACATTCGACTCTATCTTATGCCCTCCTAAGAGCACTATCCACAAAGATACCTTTAATCCTAGTGCACGTGTCGCCCAAAACTACAACATTGTTGAATATTTGGCTTAAGCACCATGTGCTATGTCTGCGTTATTAGTTTTACAGCACTGCCCTGGTCAACGTAGAATGGTCTTGGCTGCTATTGGCACTGTTGATCCTGAGTCTTCCAACCATATCATGTTTAACATGGACAATTATGTGTCTCGACTCTCCCACCAACTTGATTTCCAAGTTGATGTAGTTGTTCACAATCAACAAATCCACCGAACTATTCTATATGAGGGAGCCTCAACTTGTGTCATGTCTTTAGCATGTTGGAAAGGTTTAAAATCACCTACACTCAACAAATCCCCATTGATGTTACGCGCCTTCAATGGGTGAGGTTTTCATACCCATGGGATTTTACATTCCCTACCCATCCAATTGGGTGGCAAAACTGTCACTGTTGATGTCAAAGTAGTTGATGCTCCCCTCGATTACAACTTGTTACTTGGAAGAAATTGGTTTTATGCTATGACTGTCATTGCCTCATCGGCCTTTCGATGTGTACAATTTCCTCATCAGGGAAAAAATGTCACTGTTGATCAATTGGATTTCTGCATGATCGATGCTCACGCTCCCGCTACCAACAATATTCCTTTCTTAGGAGACCACAAGATCACTTATGAAAGCATTGGTGTTGGCTTACTGAAATATTCTAGCCTCATGGGTACCTTCCCTACACCACTTCCACCGAATACGCATCATATTGCCACCGTCGATATGATTTCGACCACAACTTATCAATCTTTGGAATCATCTGACCCTTGGATTGTACCGAGTCCATTGGAATTCGATGCACTAGGTGACACAATGCCACTTAGTCCAGTTGAAACATCATACATTTCTATCCAATCTGCTTCTCCCTCATCGGATTACCAACATTTATTGGCATCCGACTGTTATTTGATGCCATCATGGTTAAGTTTCTTGTCGTCTGCGATCGATTACATTTCCCCAATTTTTCCCTCAGATGAATATATCATGGAAATGTTGAGCAATACAAGCTACCTCGGGATGATAACCATCATCGATCCTCTTTTCTCCCCCCTAGTGAAGAAATTTAGGTAGATATACACTCTATCTCCCCTCCTACTGTCGATTTTCCATCGTCTCCCATGCCTTCAATGTCCGATGATTTGGATCCAGTAGTTGACATGGTGATATCTTCTATAGGGCTATTGGAGCCTGATCTCCTTATCCTTTTCGCGACCCTCGACATGTATTCCTTCCAGAGTGATTTTCTTCCATCCAGTGAATATCTCTTGGAAGCCATGATCGATTTTTTTCCCTTGACATGGTGTACTTCCAGAGCATTATTCTCTTGGAAGCCATGACCAAAAATATTCCATGAGCATATTTTTCCTCTTTGTCACAAGCTTGTTAAAAAATGAAATAGAATCCATGAGCATATTTTTTCTCTCTATGGCAAGATCGTTAAAAAATGAAACAAAGGTCACGAGCATAGTTTTCCTCTCTATCGCAAGCTCATTAAAAAAATCTGGGGACCGCACCTAGAGCCCTGAGCATAGTTATTTTTCTGTAGCAAGCTCGTTAAAAAATGAAACAGTGGCCTCTCTTGAACCTTCTTTTTATTCACTCTTATCTTCTTTCTCCATCTAGTAGAGAAATTGGTGACAAACTCAAAGTCAGTGAATGAATTGAAGCTTGGAGGGCATGTCTCTAGCCTTTGATGATCATTCTGGAGTTAAGACACTATCTTTCAAATTGGGGGCATACCGAGCTTAGTCTTTGTTCTTTCTCATGCTTGTAAATACATGAGAATGAATCTGGGTAAACTTTTATCTCTTTTTCTGACCTGCATGGATATACGAAAAAGGAACCCCCTGGAGTCATCTTTGAGCTCTTTTTAGACTCTCTAAACATGAAAAGATTGCTAAGTGATCTTGCTTCCTTTCCCACTCATTAAGAGGTTTGAAAGGGTGTATTTTGAGTGATAATTTATCTCTTTTTCATCCTCGTGAGACTAAAATTATGAAAAAGGACAAGATTGGAGTCGTCTTTAAGTTGTTTTCAGACTCTCTAAATATGAAAAACCACCGAGTTTACTTTATTTGGACTCGTTAAACAATCATACATTGAAGGGACCATATGGGATCGAACCCTTACTTCTTCTAGTTCGTTAAAAAAAGGAAGAAGGACTTACTGAAGGTGAGTCATATCGAGCATGTGTTACCCTCCTCAATCTCGTTAAATTAAAAAGAGGTACTCGTCTATCTAGATGAGGGAAAAATTGAAAGAAGCAAGCCAAGCAATTTTTTGAGAACATTACCAGTAACTCTTACAGTCACCCTTGAACATGACACTTTGTCTTGGCACACATTTTAATCTGCTGAATCTATGCATTGAGCCAATCCTATGAGTTTTTTTTACTCCTTTGGGTCACCTGACGAAAGTCACAACATCCACTGCATTATCAATCTTTGGTCCATGTCAAATTTTTGTTGATGTGCCTCAGTGTTCAAGGGAAGTATCTGCCTCGAGAGTCGGCCATCACAAATATCTTGTTTCAATACCTGTGTCAGTCCATGTTCATTTGATCTACCAATTACATATCTGTGTCAGTTTTGTGTCATTGCTGGGGGATACATCAAGGCCCTCCTTCGACGAGTCTATTCCTATCGAATTCAACACATTATCCAGGAACTAGACTTAGAAACTAGTTAGTACCTTGGGACTTGCATGCCTCAATGATAGGCCTCCTCATGTACCACAGTGGGTTTACCTCATTGACCTCTGATCGGATGATTCCACAGATGTTTGACTTCAGATCATCCATTCACATTCGTTGGAATGTATTAGAGTACCTTGGGAATCACTAACATCGAAGGTGATTTCCCTCGCACTTGTTAATGGTTTACATCATCGACTGGTAATCAAGTGGTTTCTGCCATGTTCGACATCAGGAAATCTATTCACATGGTTAGATTTGTACTACATCGGGATCAGTCACAGGACCCTGGGTTGAGTTTTCACTCTTATGTATACTTTTCCCAGGTTGCAATGGAGTTATTTTGAACTATGACACATATACTATTACATAGATCCACTTTGTATTGGTCGTGGCTATGTCCTATCATCTCATAGATCCACTCTGTATTCTTCGTGGCTACGATCAATTCAGGTCATAAGGAGTATAGATCCACATTGTATCTATAGTGGCTATACCATTTTGTCAATATAATTATGGATCCGCAGTGTATTTTATGGCGACCATACCTAAAAGGTATTTATCACTCAAGAATAGGTATGCCTTCCTTGGGTTTTGAAACATGTCATAATATTTGTTTGATGGTTGTGTGTAGCTTTTTCTAGTTTCTCTACATCCATACCCTTGATCAAAAAATTCTACAAAGTACTTCAGTCATCATCGTCTTCTAACTTCATACTTTGGGGGGAAATCTTCTACACCTCAAAATTACTCACTTCGATAGTGTCGCAAGTGTCATCATTGCGAGTGTTGTAAGTGTCGCATCTTGTCCACAAGTGTCACATCTTGACTATAAGTGTTGCAAGTGTCAAAAATAGTATGCTGCCATATTGCCTATGTCGTGCCCATAATGAAATGATGAAAACACTTAAGACACCTCAAAGGATGGTTTGAAAGAAGAAAATTCAGTTGGGAAGAAGTACAAGCCCTTTACCATAGGAAAAACCACTCAAAAAATGAATTTTGGAGAGGAGCACTCCCTTACCCATTGTCAGGGAGTGATGGCGCTCCCTGAGCCTCTTTGGGGGAGTTCTTGAGCACCCTGTGCACCCTTATGGGGCAGCGCTACCCTCATTTTAGCAACTCTAGGTTTGTTGAGGCAAATAAGGGAAGAATCCCTCAATTCTTGAAGGTAGTTGGATTCAAATAGATGATCAAGGCATGATCTTAGGGGAGATCCTCAACTTATCCCAAAGATCTCTCAAGTGGTTGAACCTCTCCAAGGTTATATAAGGAGGCCTTCTCATGGTGAAAGGTAGAATGGAGATTTGGAATTACATCAAACTTATGATCTCATGAATGAGATGCCATCAAAGAAATCAGTGGAGATTGATTGAGCAAAGGGTTTGGACAAGGAGAATTGGAAGAAGTTGTTGCACCTTCATTCAAAGGATTGTAAGTACTTTTACTTGTTCTCATTAATATAATCAATGCTTGGCCTGTTTCTTTCAAACTTATGCTTGTTCCATATGAGTTTGTCTATAGTAAATGGATCCATGATTGAGCTAAACTCAGTAGAGTAGGAAGTCCATTGTATCCTTGTTTTTTTTGCAGGACCTATCAACGAGCTCAGGATCAAAGCTCAGCCAGGACTTTGCAAGGAAAAATGTCGTTCATAAGGTACATATATTTCTCCTTCTCTTTCATTCATTATCTTGATAGGATCTAAAAGGAAGTCAATGTCCATGTTAAGCACTTTTCTGTCTTGATCTTAGAAGTCTAGAGACTAATAGGGAATCCACTTGTCCGTAGGGGGATTCACCTACAATAACAATGGGGCATTCTACTTAGCGAGGATGATGATCCGACAAAAATAAATAATAAATCTAAACTTGTCCTGATGTATGACATTACTTGTAGAAAAATATGACATGAATTATGTGTGGTTAAGCTAAGGTTAATGAACTCCATACACTTGCCATTGGGAAATAACTTTAAGACTATCTTGAAATTCTCTTGCCTACCTCTTCTTATCTATATATAGGATCTCTTATTCTATAGGTGGGGCCATCTCCTAACTGTCTCGTTAGACCAATTTGTGAAATTTCATCTTTACACTTGACATACTATAAATCTTTGGCTATTGGGGGACACTGACTAGTTTCCTATACTTTTTATTGTGAGGTGTCACAATACTTAGGTGTGGGGGAGGGGTTCATGAGCTGACAAATGATCATTGCCTAGAGAAAAGAGTCTTTGCAAGAATTTGTGTATTATTACCATGATATAGGTTATTACATTGATAGTCATGTTATTTTTAAATGCTTAACTCCTGAGTGCTATACATTACTAAACTCATGCTTAACAGACCACTCTTTATTGGTTATTTAACATACCACTCTTTATTGGTTATCTTCCATTACAAGATGCATACTGTAGGTTTGACAATACATGTTTTATGCTTCCTATAACCCATTCATTATAGGTTTTGACATTATATGTCATATGCAAGAAGAACGAGTGAGCATGGAGCACTCTGCCTCTGCTCATTAACCACTATGGTTGTCAAAAACACTTCAAAATTGTAGGCTATCCATTATAAGAGGCGAAAATGCACTTAACACAGGGGTATCAGATGAAGTACTGTATGAGATGTCGGATGAGATGTCGTTTGAAGTGTTGTTTGAAGTGCCATTGAATTGAATACTAGTAATTGTCCTAGATTCCAGGTAACCAGAATTCAATTCCATTCAATTATATTGGTTTTAGGCATTGATTAAAGATGCTTCATATGGTTATGATCAAATGTCCAAGTCAGCAAACTTGGACATTGATTTAATTATGCACCAGTACATTGCTCCAAGTCGAGCCTTTGAATTCAAATTCTTCACACATGACAACTTGTGCACACATGTGGGAAACATACTCCACCTTAAGTGCATCCAAAATTGGGCTGGGCACTCTATTATTTCATTTTCCCTTGCCATTTTCTCTACCCTGCGTTAAGGAATCATGCCCAACCTCTGCCAAATTGGCCCTCTGTTCTAATCACACTCAAACTGTGCTAAACCCATGCCATCTCTTGGCCTGTTCGCACCCTTGCTTGGTAAAATTATCCCTCTGTTCCAAACACATTCGGTCTATACTAAATCCATGTAATTTAACTCTGTCACAATTCCCAATAGATATGAACCCTCCTCCTATGCACACTTGTTTTCCATTCGAAAATTCACACAGTGCAGGGAAGTGTTCTTGCATTCTGGCTGGGGGCCATTTTTGTCTAGTTTGCAAAGCCATGATGACAGTCTTTCTATGCAATTTGCAGTTGGTTTTGATGGAAAGATAGCACATGTAGGGTCTCTCAACTTTGCAGTCACTGAAGAGTCAATTACTACTACAACAAAACTTCTAAGAATGAGAGATAGATGGTTCAAGAATCATCAATTTTCGTGCTCAAGTTATAACAGGGTGTTTAAGCCCGAATTCGAGAGAATTTCAGGAGCGAAAGGGTATGCTAAGGAGTGGATAAAGCCAGAATTGGTCAACCCCCTCATCATCATCACAAGTTTAATTACATTTGAAGGTAGATACTCCACCTTCAAAGCTTGTCATTTTAGATTGCTGGCTCATTTTCTGTTCAACAAACCCTTGAACTTTCTCTTTTATTTTCTCAAAATCTTGGAGAAGATGTCCTATCAAGTGAGGAAAAATGTGACTAACCCCCACAATAGTCTCTTCCACCACGGTTTGATCAAACTCCTCGTTCTTACCGAACTAAAGAAATAGGGGAAAAATTGGGATGCCTTTATCTACCAATTTGCAAACCCTCACTTGACAGTTAAGATCGGAAAAAAGCCACCTGGCCTAAAAACTATCTCTCCATCCAAGCCTTGCTCTCCAAGAACTCCAAACTCCCTTTCACAAACCCTCTCTTTGCTGGAACAATACCAAAATCTTTTTGATATTCCTACTTCTTCATCGGGGAAAAAGCCCAAGAGCAAAGACCAAAAGAAGCTTATTGTTGACCCCCCAATGCCTTTATTTTCTCTTGATCCTACACCTAAGAAGCCCCAAAAAGTAATGCAACAAGACGTTCCCATCATTCCCACAAACAAGATGGGATCCAATCAATTTGGTAAGGGACCCTTTCAGAAGATTACCTGGAACATAAGAACCAAGTCTTATGCAAAACCTCCACTTGCTTCGGATCCTATCCAAGTATCCTTCAACCTTGAGAGCCCTCATAAGCAACTTAGGGAAGTCTCTATGGATGGATTAGAGCCACTAAGGAAAACAAAATCTGAACCTACCTCACCTTTCCGATATCCCATTACTCCTACTTCACCCATGCCTACTCTAAATCCTAAAATTGATAAATTGTCCACATCTCTCAAAGGACCTAAGCCTTCCTCAGAGATCACTAATTATGCCCCAACTATAGAGGAGTTACAAAAGGAAAACCATCAACTTCTCCAACAATTGGAAGAGAGGAAGACAATAGATGCACACCTTCATCATGAAAATGTAGTCCTTCAGGAAAAAGTTAACTCCCTTCAATGGTTGGTTGATGGGATGACCCAATCTAACCATAGCCTTAGAGCACAATTAAAGCAACACAAGAGGCACAAGGCTAAGCCTACACAATAAGGAGTGGCCTCTAAATCCAAACTTCCTCAGCAAGCCTAGTTCTGAGGGGAACTTCTTTTTGTTTGCAGTGGGACCTTCAAAATCATAAGTGTGGGGGTAATGTTGGGCCCGAGATATGATCATTTTCATGACGTTATTATACACTTTTTTTCATATGTACATATGCATTTTTCATCTTTCAAAGGAGCTTTTTGAATAATTTTATGATAAAATGGTATAATTGGCATAAGGTACGTGTAATTCATGTTTTATGATTAAATCAAGTTTAATTTATCATGGTTTTATGCTTCCAAGAGTTAATTCATGTTTTTATGCTATTACAATGAAAAACGCACCATGTTTCTTGATTCGACACTTGATCCAGCACTCGTTCTGGTACCCGATCCGACACTTGTTCTAGCACCCAGTATTGCACAAAAATGCAAGGTGATTTGGCAGTTATGTTATTGGCAGCCAATGATGGACAAATCGAGCACATGAGTTTTGATTATGATCGCCCCCTCTAGCTACTAAGCTCAAGACAACTTGATTTCAGTTGTTCAAAGAGGGCGATTATTGGCTTCCTCCTTTTTGTTAGTTATGGTCGCATTTATTGTATTTTTCTGAATTTAGAGGTGGTTTGACCCTCCTATGGTCGACCACTTGGTTTGTAAACCTATAAAGACTACAAGGATTGTCATTATATTGTTAAGCAAGTAGAAGAGCCATCAGATTGGAGATAAACTTGTTATACTCTGTTTTTTATTTTTCACATTGCTAGAATAGTGCCAGAACTGCGTTTTTTAAGTTCATGGTGTGCTTGTAGAAGGTAGCCATGACTTGCTAGGGGGGCCACCAGCAGTCTGGTGATTGCTCTTATGTTTATTTACACATTTCATAATATAATTGCTCTTTCTTATTTCTTGTATATACATGTTTTTATTTAAATTAATTAGTTTGTTGTAGCTCACTGTTTTACTTCTCTTTTGCAGTTTAGATGATGATATGTGATAGTATGTGTTGATTTGATAGACTAGGAACATGCTTGCAAGTCTCTTTACTAATTTCGTGTGCAATTAAAAGGTCTCTCTCTCTTTACTAACCCTCATATGCAATTAAATGTTAAATTTTTCTTTCTTTTACAATTTTTCATTCAAGTTTAGAATATATTTTTAATTAGAACAGAACATAGTTTTAATTTGGGTTTTCTTTGACAAGGATGTTGATGGATGGATAGATTTAATTCCTGTTATTAGTTATAGTTTGCTTACTTCAGTTTTAGATAGATTTCATTTGCTTCGTTATTAGTTAATGTAAGTGTCAATTTACTTCTTGATATCATAGTTTAATTTATGTTTTTAATTCATCATAGCTTGAATGATTAGAATAGACATGGCATAGTTTTCCTTTACGCAATTTCCTTTCATAGATTAAAATGGAATTAGATTTTTTAGTTAAATAATGATAATCTCATTATGTTGTTGATGGTTTATACATGAGTATGCAGGGTATTTAACATTACTTTTATCATGGCTATGTTTTCATTGGACTGTTTACTTCACACCTTTCATTTTTCCATTGAAGTTAGTATTGAGCTTATACCATTAGAACTGTCCTTTGTTGTCAAGTGTCATTGAGATATCATCCGTCACCACCGAAGGAATTCACACAACCACCTGCATTACATTTGAGTGTTTCATAGATTAAAGATAGTTTCTTGCTTTCGTAGATTAGAAGAGATAGTTTCTTGTTTTCATAAGTTTAGTTGGTAGTCTTTCTTGCTCTCAATAAACTAGATTTCTTTTCATGCATTGCATTGAGCATTTAAATTTCCTTTCATGCAAGAGAAATAGTTTTGCATTAGGCATTTAGTCCACTTGCCTCTTAGGCTAGCTAGTTGTTCAATGAGAAGTCTTTGCTTACTTGTCCCTTTGCTTTAGTAGGATAGATACTTGTCTTTGCTTACTTGTCTTTTGCTTTAGTAGGTTAGTTAGGTGTCTTTGCTTACTTGTCTATTTTCTTTAATAGGTTAGATAGGCGTTTTTTCTTACTTGCTTATTTAATTGCTTTCATAGGATAGTTGCTCATTGAATGTAGGTTGGCAAGTTAAAAGTAGTTTGCTTTCATCATTTTCTTAGTATGCTTAGTAGTTTACCTTTGCTTATTGTCATGAACTAGTTTGCTTTGAATAGGGTTTTTACTTGCTTTCTTAGGAACTATCCATTAGTCCTTGGCCCAAAAGTACTTAGGTTACCTAGTTTCAAGTTGCTTTGTAGGGTTTTCTCATTAGATAGGTTTGCTTTAATAGATTAGTCTTAGATAACTTCTTTAATTGGTTAGATTATACTCCTACCAACATTTTACCTTTGGCATATATTTTGCTACAACTCTAAGTTTAGTTACCCCAGGTTGACAATTTAATTGAGGGTAGTTTAGTGTCTTTTTTAGTACATATAAATCACCTAAAATTTTGGCACCATTGCCGGGGAGTTGTCTCAAGGTAAGAAGTGATTAGGAATTAGATCATTTCTATACCTTAGAATTATTTTGGTGGCAGGGGAACTTTAAGACGAAAGGTAAGAACCTGTGCATCTGCTATAGCAGGTTCCCCAAAACCCAATAATAGTTTTTCTTTTTGTTTTCTTTCATGGATAGACCTAGGAATCAAATGGTAGTTTTTTCTTTTTGTTTTTTCTTTCTTTCATGAATAGGCCTAGAGACCCACAAGGTAGATACATTAAACCAAAATTATACCTTTCAACCAAGGTTCCTTTCGATCTCTATGGGGGAAGGGATGTTACGCTTATAAAATCCGCAGAATGATACCGAAAAATAGGAGATAGCTCAACCCAAAGAGATAAAATAGTCTCTGAGAAGACTAACACAGGGAGCACTATAGAACAAGAAATTGAAGCATCAATCATACTAGGACAGGAGGCAAGACCACTCGAGCCTTCCGTAGAACCAAACAATACATATTTTGCTTTTACACCACCACCAGGAAATCCTAATTTGAATATATCATAGACCCTGAACATGTGAATCTTTTGTTTGGTAGCTCAGCCAATGTAATTATCTCTCAAATTAACACAGAAACTTTGGCACTGATAATCTCAACCGACTCAAGTAGAGTCCTAGACATCCAATCAGTAGGAATACCTTTTCATCAAAGAGAAACTTTGTTCTCTTCAAATATAAAACCACTTAGGTACTCTCTTTTTGGAAACCAAGACAATATGGGTGATCAGGAGGACCATAACAATGTAAGACATAGAGAGGAAGAAGAAACTGGAAACAAACCGAAAATACCTTCAGGTTTCCGATTTTAGACACCACTCCAAATGTGAACATGAATAATATTCCTCTCTCAGCACTGCCTACCTTTTATGGTAAAAACAGTGAAGATCTAGACACCTTCCTATTTGAATTTGACATCTTATGTAGGAGCTACAACTATGTGCAAGATACCCATAAATTAAAACTCTTTCCTGCCACCCTCAAAGACTCAGCATTAAGATGGTTCATGGGGTTGGGAGAATCTAATATTAGGTCTTGGGAATCCATGAAAGACATATTTATTAAGAAGTAACAAGACTACTACAAGACCAAAGACTCTCGTAATGACATATTTAAATTCCAACAGTTAGGAGACGAGACCCTTGAAGACTATATGGAAAGATTTGGTTATATCTCCCAGAAGAAAAAATACCACGACCTCCCAGAGGATGCAGTTTATAGGGATCTTTTCCTTAAGGGAATTTCAGAAGAATATTTAGAGATTCTTAACCTAATGGCATCAAGTGATATTTCTCATAAACCATTTGTTGAAATATGTGAAATGTGTAAAAACTACTCAAGGAGTAGAGCCAAAATAGGAAAGAATGTTCGGGACCCTTACAATAGAAGCTTGAAACCAGTTATTTTAGGTGGTATTACAAGAGTAGAGATAGGGAACCTTCTAGAAAATTTCAAGACAGACATTGTAAGAACAATAGGTTCCCAGTCGGATACCCTTAAACTAAAAAAGAAACAGGAGGAGGAGAATGAAACAATGAACATATATTGCCCAAGATGTAGAAGGAATAATTCCTTAAGGGAATGTCCATTAGATTTTAGTTTGTGGCTTCTATACAAAATACCATTCAACTGAGAAATGTCCATCCTTGTCTGATTTGTTAGCCATCTATAAGAGTGGATATCCTGGGGAGTCTTCTTATGCACCTAGGAGGCCATGGTAGCCTAGGAATCAACCCACATACCCAGATCTACAATCCTAAGTTCCACCCTATTATCAACAACAATAGAGAAACCCACCAAGTTAGCAAAACTAGTCTACTCAGTACCAACATCCTTGGCTACAAGGATGGAGAGGAGGAAACAATCTAGGAAACCCTCAAGATCCACCTATTCCTATGTCAAACCATCCTTATCCTCAGTTCCCATTGAACACTCCACAACTTCTTCCAGGATTCATTCCACCACCTTTACCTCGTATGCCACAACAACAATGCCTACAATATCAAAATGCAGGCTCCCCAAGACCGACACTATTACCAGCACAACCAGTGTCAAACCCTAATAATAAGCCCCATCAACCTCTTAACAATGTTGACATGCAGGCCTTCCCGACATATGTCATTACTCTTGTTCCATTACAGGAAATTCAACTAAGATTGAGAAAAGTTCTAGATAGGAAAAGACCTTTAGTAGTCATGCAGGAAGAAGAAGAAGAAGAAATCATCCAACAACCCATGGATGACACTAGGTGGGAAGATGTTATTATCCCAAAGAATCAAGAACCCGATCTTCCCCAAAATGAACCTTCACAAATTACAAAGGTCCCTCCTTATCTAGACCAATTGGTAATCAAGAAACCTACCACCTGATCGGAATTTGACATTTTGAATGAGTTGAAAAATATTTGTGTCAAGATTCCCCTGCTCCAAGCTATTAAATACATTCCAATCTACAGTAATGTAGTCAAATAATTGTGTATCAAGAAGCCAGGTAGGAAGAAAACGGACCCTCCTACAGTACACTTGGTAGGAGGACTCTCTGAGTACATATCAAAGTAGCCAAAGCTAGAAAAATATGGGAATCCAGGAAACCCTGTAGTGACTATAACCATTAATGAGGCCGCCATTGGAAACACTCTCATAGACCTAGGGGCAACCATCAATGTTATGACCACTACTACCTTGGAACAATTATAGTTACAACCTCTTCTTCGGCCTACCCCAACCATTTTGGAATTATCAAATAAGACTAGGGTTATACCTGAAGGGATTTTAGATGATGTCATGGTTACTGTAGCCTCATGGGAGTACCTCATATATTTTCTTGTCATTCATTGAAAGGATCTTTCCCGAGGCCATCCCATTATTTTGGGAAGACCTTGGCTAGCCACAACCAATGCATTTATTGGATGTAGAGAAGGAGAAATGACCATATCAAATGGTCTCTCTATCCAGAAGCTCACCATTTAACCTCCATCTCAACCTATTATGGAGAATCTATGGTGGCTTGATTTTCCATACGAGAATGAAGACTAGGAAGAACCTGTATTTCCTAGTGACCATGCAAGGGCACTTCAGGAGCATACACCAGAAAATGTGCTAAACCAATTCATTTATGCTATTACATGTGTGGATTTTCCACAGTCTTTTCCCCAATTTAAGTTCATGTTTGGGGAAGAATTTCAAGAATAATTAGACCCATCCATTTTATCTTTGACATTTTTTATTTTTGAGATAGATGAATCTACCATGTCTTATACTATGCCCTATGAGATTGGTCTAGGGAAATTTTTACATATAAACTCCGGGCTAGATATAGAACAACAAAAATAGTTAGTAGACATCCTTAAAGAACAATCAAGAGAATTTTCCTAGGAATACACTTACATGAAGGGTATACACCCTGACACATGCATCCATCATACATACACCTAGGGGGAAGTAACACCTATTAGGCAGCCTCGGAGAAGGGAGCCTATCGGCCCAATCTTGGTGATAGGCTCACATAATACCTCATCTTTGAAGGGATTCATGTCATAATATAGGTGGCATTGTTGGCTGACACGAAGGTCACTTCCTTGGTAGAGCCATCTTATGGTGTATGGTTATGGGTACTATATTGTCAACATGGCCAACCATTTGACAAAATTAGTTGAGATGAGGTTCTTCTGGCTACCGCTATCAACTATGAATTGCAATAGAGTACCCTTTGCCCACATCTATGAATGAAAGAGATGCTATCCTTCCTCTGGCTCATCAAATTCACCGGGCTGGATCTTGGTGGTAGCAATGGTGGCACTGGGTTTGACGTCAATAATTCATCTCCCCTTTTCTGGTTCTAACTTCGAGTCAGAACCTGCATTTGATTCATAGCATTTCACCTCCACCACCAATAATTTCTTTGAGCGGTAATCAACAATGTTATGCTAGAGGCTCTTATGGAAGTTGGGCCACTTCCCAGTGTCTTTATTCATCTTTCCATTATCCTTCTTTTTCTTCGTCTTAGACTGGTTGTCCTGAGGCTGTCCATATTTTATTTTCCCTTTGTTCTATGGGTTGGGGCTACCATTTCCCTTCTTCTAATGTGAGGGGTTCCCAGGCCCAAACTTTTGCATCTTTTGTTTAATCTCCTGCTCGATTTTGACAAAATATCGATAGGTTGCGCCCAAGGACGATATGTCTAGAAACTCCATTTCTTTCTGGATGTATCTATGTAGACCATCTTGGTACTTGAGCACCAAATGTCGCTCAAAATATTTGATACAGATCTTGGTATGCAAGGTACGAAAGACATTGATGAAATCTGGAACTGTTTCATCCCTTTCCTGCCTCAATGTAGTCCATCTTGTATACAAGTTATCATAATTTCCAATAGGGTAGTATTGTTCCTTAATAGCTATCATGAAGGAAACCCAAGTGGGTGCAACTACAAACAATGTGGATCCCTCTAGTTCCTTTTTCTCACATAAATTCTCCCACCAATCCTGGACATGGGGAACGACCTTGAGGAGAACAAATGTAATCTTTTTTCTATCAAAAATGTTGTGGACATAAAAATACCCTTATAGAAAGTTTAACCATTTATCTACGACATCCACATCTATTTGACCTTCAAATATGGGAATATCAAAATTGATTTGTACCTTGAAGGGGGCGGCGCCTCCACTTAAGGTAGATGTGTCGCTTGTCGACAGTCATTGAAGGATTTTTGCAAAGTTGTCCATCATCTCATTCCTCTGTCACTCGAGGACTTCCTCGAGTAACATTTTGAAAGGATATCTTGTCCTATTGTCTTTATTTTCTCCCTCCATGGAAGGTTTCTTGGACGTGCGAGAGTAGTTCCCCTCAATAGAAACAAGCTCAAGACCCAAATCTCTATAAACTAACCTCGTTGGGGACATGCACTAAAAACAACAAGGAGTAGGCCACTCTGATACCATTGATCCAGATTTATGAGCAGAAGGAAATGAAAACACAGATTGATAATATTAACATATATACACAGTGAATAATAATAGAGATACAATAAAACATTACTTCCATTAAATAAGAAATATGTCGAAACTGTAAAATGTAGACCAAATCAAGCTTGCTAGAATGGTGGAAACATATATATGAGAAGAGATGTGATAGATAGGCTCATTCGCAAGAAAATGAGGCTTTGAAATTCTTTTTAAAATAAACATGAATGCCAAAACCCTAGACATCCAAAAACCTAACCCTAGGAGATGAAGCTCCAAAAGTCATGTGGGCCCCGTTGGGGTAAGTTGGTACATCAACTTCTTGAGGTGGTAAATTTTGCATACGATCTCCATTTTAGGTGCACAATAGCCCATTGGAACTATCTATCTGAGGATTAAACATTATTTTGTTAAACTTTGAATTTGTCTACAAGTTGATTGTGGCGAGCCCTAAAAACATTATTTAGTTCCTCAAAACGGCCCCAGAAGTTCAAGACCCAAAAACTAAGAAACAAACTACCAATATGAATACTGAAACTAACAAGATGAAATTTGTTAGTGAGCCAGTTGGAATAGGTGGGTGGCCACAAATATCCACCTGGATCATGGCGCCAATTACAAGTAAGTTCCTCAACTAAGTGCATTTTGGATTTTGTGAATATTTTTATTAGAGTCAGATAGATTTGAGATAATGAGCATGGGGAAAGGTGAACATGAAAGGGGGACACTGGTTCAGATTATGATGGTATGATGGTCTTATTTTGTAGCATAGTATCTCTAATGTGGGCACTATCATGTAGCTCGTCGACCTCTTACTATTATAATAAGGGTTGAGATGAGTTCAACTTTAGCAATCAGACCTCCAAATCACCCACCAGTTTGGCATGAAGTCAACTCTAATCCGCTATGTTAGGTAGCTTGTTTAATTGAAAAGACAATTGTATGTTTAGTGCATAAATGTTTGCATCTAGTGTTATTTAGATAAATTGAAGTAGAAAAATTTGACTTTGGTGAATTCAGTGAATTACATTGAAATAATACTAAATTTAGTATGCCAAATTGCTTGTTACAATGTTTTAAAATAATAAGAAAAAGAAGTGATCAAGGAGCTCGTATGAGGACAGAAGGCAATATTCCCTCCCATGCCAAAAACAATAGTTGTAAAAAACTCGTGAAAAAATCTGCAGCCCACTTTAATTTGCACTTGCTTGTATAGGAAAATGGTGCAATATTGTTACATTAATTGTAAAAACAGTTGCATTTGGTTTCCCATAAATTTTCCATTATAAAAGAAACCACTTGGTGTATTTTTGAAAGGGAAAAAATAAAAATAACAACAAAATTCTTTTAAAAATATCAACACCTCAATCCAGAGCACTTGTACATGAATCTCTTGCTCATCTCCAACTGAGGTGTATGGAGTTTTTGTTTGTTTGTGCATGGAGTAGTTTGCTTCATATGAAATCTTGAGTTTTTTTGGGTCCTTGAGCAGATCGTGTAGGAATGATAATTCATTTCAAGTTCATATTAGGAGTTGGGGATAGGCCCACTGACAAAACAAGCTATTATGTCTATGTTGGTATGGTATCATTTCTTATGAGGTGTGCTGCATCAGGGCATATATCTCTCTTTTTCAATGGCACATGCATTTGCTAGAGTTCAAGGAAGACACCTCCAGTTCCTCTTGGGAAATCAATATCCAATTGGCAACCATTCATCTTATACCAGGTTATTGTCTCCTCGATTTCGAGCCTATCTTTTCAATATTTCTAGACATCGTCTGTGTAAGTGCCTTATCTAAACCCCCCAAAAAATTGATTCACTTCATTGTGTGCCTTATAACAAGATAGGTTCTTTATTTGAAACTCCCTTCAAATAGTTACCCTTTACCCTTTAAAATAGATAGGGTCATCTCACTCCATCCCACTAATTGATAGCTCACTCCTCATAGCTTCCTTTCCTGAATGATTGGAATTTAATCCTTTCTGGTTGGGGATGGGAATGGATACCTCTATGATAACATCCATCCCCTCTATCTTGGTCTGACCTTCACCCTTAATTCGATTGTGTATTTTGGCATACAATGTCCTACAATAGAGATAGGAATGTGCTCATATTTATAGTATTTCTGGTTGGAGCTATAATCCCTGGAGCTATATTCAAATTGGTAATTCATGCTAGGCCCTGCATTTGAGGTTATTTCTATTATCAAGTATCTTTTTGTTCTTGAACCACATAACACTCTTGGACTTTTAGGAGTTCTATAATTGGTTTTCTAATGTTTTTATTGTATGTGATGTGCAGTGATAGTGGTGGGGAGGTGATGGGGAGGTCGTGGGGTGGGGTGAGGAGGTGGTTACGTGACACTGTGGAGTGAGGCAGTGATGACGATGAGGAGAAAAGGTGGTGAGTAGCATACCTAGAGAGCATCGATGTGCAATGTCAAACTACTTCAAACATAGATAAATCAGATATCAACAACATATATACATGACGATGTTACCAAACATTACACCGCTACTCCTAAAATAAGATTTCAAATGTATAACCCAATAAAGTTGATGAAAAATAAAATATAAATAATAAAAAAAAATATTTTTAAAAAAACTTTGGTTATAATGTACATATGAGTTTGGTCAACTACAAATTAATATGTAGTCAACTACCAACTCATTACTATATACATGCCTTAGTCAGGTATGATAAGCATTCTTTCAATAATTCTAAACATGGATTTTTACATCTGTTAAGAACCCATATTAATATAAACTAGAGCACACAATCTTTATTTCTTTAATTTCATTGTACCCTCTAAAGAAACGATTATATTTTACTATTTAAATTAAATATTTTTTTATCCCCGCAAGTCACTAGCAATACCAATTAAAGTAATTATCCCAAGCTTAGATTTTGACATCCTATAGAACCTACTTAAAATTTCAGAACGTATTTGACGACTCGTTTTAAATGTAGGGGGTAAAAAATTATGTCTAGTTCAAATAGAATTATAAATTTGATATTTATATACTTATATGTCCAATGGAATTTTCTTATAGTTGTATAAATAGTGGTCTCTTTGGCTTTTACCTTTCCAATCTCTAGTTCACTAGAGTGCAGGAAGTGCAATAATCAAGATTTTTTCTAAGAACAATTCTAACTTATCAATGTAAGTCTACCTCCTTTGTAAATCTAATCATTCCACAAAGTCCAATGGAGCTCCCAACATATTTTATATCCTTCATCGCAATAGAGAGAGACCATTGTCATATTAAATGGATTTTTATTGAATATTATTATTCCACAAGTTTTTTTTTTTGAATGACAACATATAAGAATAAAATGGTGTGTTGACTATTATCTTTGAACACAGTCAAATTCTCTAGTTGATCGTGCATTGCATTGTTCGATTAAAAGTGTTTTCATGAATTTTGAACATGAAGGGGGTGTTCAGAGTGCCACGCCTAACAATTCTGAGAAATCAAAGTTTGAGCTTAATGAAGATGACTAAAGTCGGGAGGTAATTTCATTTTATCTTTTGTCTTGTGTAAATGTAACTTTGTCCAAGTTATTATTTTTCCATTCCCACCAATGAAATGGTCCTCTCTTCTGTGGATCATATGATGAAAATGAATAATCGAACACTTGTAAGCAACTCTTAATTTTTTCGTGGGGGATTATGGTTTTCGAGATCTTGTGAGAGTATTTTATAAACTAGCACAGCCACAATTATTGTGTCTGATGAACACCGAAAAGCATAATAATAAATTGTAATTAGGGTTTTGTGTGTACATATAAATAAATCATAATTAGGGTTTTGTGTGTATATATACCAAGCAAAATTAAGGCATTTGTGTCGGGCATTCGACATTCCCACAGCTCTGATGTGCACTCACAATCGTTTTATATTTTCCATGGAAATCGTGGCCAACACATCAAACGCATGCAAAGGGGAGGTTGGAGGTTGAAACGCTTCACTTCACATCCACGCGGCCATAAACATCCGCCATAAACATCCGCACTGGTAAAAAAATTGACTGTGCGTAAAACTTTTTAATTGGCATCCAACACCCACGCGGCCATACCTATCTGCCCAGAAATAATAATTTAGTAAATTGTGGCCAGCATAATAGATTATCTCTTAATCACTGAACGTGGCAATCTGGTGGTGAGCAAGTAATTTTTTAATCTTATTTAGTAAATTTAAAAAAGTAATCATATAAACGGACGTCTTTATAAATGAGCGGAAGTTAATTTATCAAAATCTCATCCATTGATTAGATAGGACGACGAAGAATATGTCAGCATCTTCAATTGCCAACCCTAAGATTGAAATTTATGATTAAAAGGTGATTAATTGTGCCCATTGTCAATAGGTGTATGCCTTTCGGTGTAATTACAATCAAAGGATTTACCACCCGATTTATTCGCCATGTTTCATTGCTCATTTTGTATTCACTACAGTGTTACAATCAAAATTGAATGGACCTGTTGTTTTTTCTTCAATTGAAGAAACAACTAAACTAGAGACAAGATCTTCTAAAAAGGTTGAATACAATGTAGAACCATTTATAGTTGAGACAGAAATAAAAATTACAAAAAATACAAAAAATACTCTAAAAAGAAGAATGCAATGTAGAGGGAACTTTCTTATTCATAATCGTTGAGAAATTAGTTAGCTCTTTTGGGAGAGAAAAATACCAGTTGTTTAGTCTTTGAGTCAAGTATGTAAACCCCTAAACTTTATTTGAGTCAAGTATGAAAACCTCTAAACTTTGATGAATTCTCGTATTTTCAAACATCAATAGTTTTGACTATGCATTTAGTAGAGAGAATAATAAACATTGTAGAATATTTCTAATTATTTTTAGAATAGTTCTTTCCTACGAAAATGTCAATGGTCTATTTCAAATCTACGTTTCTGTTTTCCTTAGAGAAGATTAAACAAAGGTGCTTCAATATTTATTTGTAATATATTTTAGATGAGGTCCATGTGGATTTTTTTGTTATTGCTCTAACATCTATGTTTTACTTCTTTTTAGATAGAATTCCTACATTTTGAAAAATTGCATTATAACACAATGAAAAATTGGGTAGTATGATTATACTTTCCAATTCATTCACACCATCGAAAAATTAACTCTGCAATCTATAGATCAACATCATGAACCCCTTCATTCGACTGTTCTGAGGTGAATTAAACTCAAATTCGTTCATAAATTTGAGGATTTTCACTCTGTTTTCATGTATTTCCCTAAATATGTCACAAGTGAACATATGCAACAACAAATTTATGAAAAATTCACGCTAGCCTCGACCCATACAATCTTGGTGTTAAACCTTGAGCTATGATAGCATTCTGTAATGTGCCCGACCTCCAAGCCGAGTCCCATTAGTGCGAAAATGACTTAGCCTGCTGAAACGAAATTTAAAAACGCCCCATACATATAAAATAAATGAAGGGGCAATGGGATCATAATTAAATATGCATATAATGACATTTATAGAATAACCATGAATGCAACTGTTCAAGCAAACAACAAATCCACAACATTCATATAAACCATTTTCACAATGGAATAAAGATAATAACATAACATAGAACTTATTTGTTTATAAAAATTAACCAATTGGCCACGTATGAAGGATGAACCTCCTAGATATAGGTGTTGTTTTTCATTTTCTCTCAACAACATGCCACCTCCAAGCTGAGGCTATGTGTCCACAAGGAGATCTGACCCTCATGGTTTTCCACTCTCCACACTCAGCAACCCAAAAACCCAGGTTCTACTCCCACAGCAGTTCAAATCCACTAGTTATCTTCCTCTCAACCTGCACAACCCAAGGAATGTACCCCCTTTTACTGCTCTCAATCCATTGGGTTGTACTGTTCATTTATTAGGGATTCCAGTGCACTCGATTGGCCAATAATATCTTCACTGAGGACTACAGGAGCTATCAGTTTCTCCAGGAGTTCTCATAACAATTTTCCGAAGACTCTTAATCCATTTCCTCAACAGGAAATGCACTACAGGATTGCATCCCATTTTTACAGGCACATAGGCCTCCATTTCAGCATAAACAATTTTCAATAATGCCTACCCTCGAGAAAAACATAGTTGGTGCTCTTCCCAACACTCAACTCCTCTCTTTCTGCCCAAAATATGCATGTAAAAAATGTCCCATTTTTGCATACTAATTTCCTTCTTCCCCCTTGCTTGCTTGACCCTCACTAGACTTCCCCTAGTTGATTGTACTCATGGCCATGCTCTCCAATAACTATGAGATGTGACTCCTCACACCCACCCTATTACATGAGTTTAATGATTAGCTTTGGGAACAACTGACAACAAATAGAAGGTTATACACAATGATAATAATTTCAGGAATGTAGGTTTGAATTAACACCCATGAATAATTCACCCTTGGACCCCTCTCTCTTGTGGAATCTTAACCCCCTATCATTATCGTCCCTCTCATATCGTAGTTAGCGATTATCATTTTTATTAACCATTTCCAATATACATTTTACATATCTTGGTCCCCAACCATATTAGTCAATACGAGATCGTTGCCCCAACATATTGGCTCACTAGCCTAAATCACATTTATACAATTATTTTATAGTTTTTGGGGATTAAAACTGGGGATGTTACAAGTGGTGTTTCTCTTGGGGAAAGAATTCATGAGGGGGAGCACAAACTTGCATTTCCTCCCCTATCATAGGGACTAGTGTGATATTTATGTTTGGTTAGAAGTGCACTACCCCCATTTTGAATTAGCATGTATTTTGTTTTGGAGATGAAAAAACTTATGTACAAATAAATAAATAGATAATAAAAGAAAGTTGATGTACTATAAAGAGACCACTAACCCCAAGTTAGAAGATCAAAAGTAGAATTTTACAATAGCTAGCTTAAAGAAGATAATTAACATTACTAAAATAAGATTAAACTCTCATTAACTTCATAGTGAATTCAATCATTTGACATGACATAAAACACAATGGGAATAAACAATGTAATATTTGTGATGATAAGAAAGTGGAAGATGAAAAATAATTTCTCTTAGAATTCCCTGCCTATGCACACATGAGGTATCAATTCACAATATTTGTAACACGATTGATCTTCATAACTTGTCAAATCATGTAAATTAAAGAGATCTAGGAAATAGTATCTCCAATATCTTCTACTATAAAAAAAATGCTAAAGTAAATCAATTGATTCCTCATCAATTTAGTTAAGTTCCAATAGACCAAAGTTGGTCTAAATCAATGTTAATTATCATCATCATTATACATGAAATTTTGGTTGACATATCATGTGTTATTTTTATGTGATTGGAATAGTATGTAACAACTTGATTTATGTACCATTCTTGATGTGTTGTTGTTATTAATGTGTTATGTGTTCGAATATATTTTTTATTAAACCTAATTCTTGGAAATCGAATGGCATAGTTTGGTGTCAATTGGTGGTTCAACTAAGTAGTCGACCAACTAGCTGAGGGGTTTCAAATAAGAAAATAAGACTGACTAAATTTGTAACAACCTATCCCCCTATGTATCATTAAGGAAGTGGGGTATTAAAAAAATTCCCTCATAAACATGAATCTCGAGCCAATTATGAGCTTACGAAGGAATTCTACTCATCAATATCTTTCCAATGATTGTACTGTTGTTCAATTCTGAGCTTCGAGTATAAATTTATGGCCTTCTAAAGCTTCTTTAGGAGATTTCTCTTTTCTACCACGTCATCATTGGTATGGATCCACATGTTCTAGGTGATGTGGAATCATATGGTACTACATCAATAGGTGTATAGGAAACCATTAGGCTTCACGGTTACCAAGGAAAAATACCCCTTCTGTCCTATTTCATCAAGGAAAACCTCCTCCTTTCACCATGTTGCATCGCTCACAAGTTTCTTATCACACCTAAAGAATTTTCTTGTGTGACATATCATATAAGGGAAAGTTTTCTCCCTTGTG
>JASDQU010308587.1:157037-175831 GCA_032191745.1 Picea mariana
CTCGAATACTCTACTCATATGATATGTCACATGAGAACATTTTTCATCATGTGACATTGCGCCGCTTGGAAAATATTTCTTCTATGCGATGTTTCACACCCATTTCAAAATTTTTATCATGCAAACATTTTTTTTCCTACATTGTGTCACATCTTGGAAGTTTTTCCTCCTTGCGACAGGATGTCTCATCCTCCTTTTTGTGTCACCCAAATATTTCATACCTTATGACATGCCACAAGAAATTTATCTTTCTTGTGATATGTCACATCTTTAGAATTTGTCTTCCAATGTGACGACTTCTCTTTTCATTGCATGGTGTGAAGTTTTCTCTTTTGGAAATAAGCCTAAACTTCTCCAAGTTTTCCTAAGTCCTAAAATTTGCCTCTCACCATCTTTGCTTGTATTGCACAAATGTTTTCTTTGTGCAATATGGGTTGTATTGCACAAAGT
Organism: Picea mariana; assembly: GCA_032191745.1. Taxonomy (NCBI): domain Eukaryota; kingdom Viridiplantae; phylum Streptophyta; class Pinopsida; order Pinales; family Pinaceae; genus Picea; species Picea mariana. Next base: position 157,488 of record JASDQU010308587.1, read on the forward strand.
TTATCTTCATGCGATACACACCATATCGCATGAACTTGATTTCATGCGATACACTAAATTTTCCAAGTTTTCCCTTCAAACTTTTCCAAAATTTAGCTAAGTTTTCTCCACAAGGGATTTCACTTATTTAATGCTCCCCTTGACTTAGACAAGACATAAGAAAGGGATCTAAATCCTTTAAAATCAATATTTTCTCAGGAAAAAAGCATGTCCATCTATATCTCCCTACAAACACAAGTGCACACACATATATATACAATTTAAGTGAGTTGCACCATCCATCATGCTCTTGTAATCTAGTAACATGCTTGGAAAAAATCTCATAGATACTTATAAATCAAAAACAAAGGTTCATAATATAAGCATACAACTTTCATAAATCTATCACGATGAGAAGGATTTACTATGCCATTTAATCACATAGTCCTTTCCAAGATAAAATATCAATCCATAACCAATTTGTTTCTTTTAAAGGGATTTAGGGAGAAAGATGCATTTTCACAACATTATAATAAATGCATTAGTCATAGGTTTTTAATTAAGACCCAACCACCCTTTATCGGTCCAATTCACTCAATCCAATTACAAAGGAAATTCAACCCAAGCTAAGGACATATTTTGCATTCATGATTTCCATATATAAAATGCATGGGAATTTCATCAAATCAAACAAGTTGCTAGGACTCTAAGCTTATCATTCCCTGCTAAACTCTCAACTAATCCTCTAGCTTCATATGACCTCCTACCTATGAACAAGAAACAATTATCCTGCCACACTAATGAAAAATTCATTGTATTGGATTAAAAACATATACTAGGCAATATACGGTTACTTTAGTGTAGTAACTTAAAGTACTTAGGAATGTATGCATCTAGAAGATAGTTTAGTCTAGATTCTAAGAATAGCATCTTTACCAAAGGAATGAAAAAATGCACTATCTAAGATAGAGCCTATGAAAAAAATACATAGGAAAACTGATTCAATTTCCTAAGGCAACAAATAGAAAAATTCATCACACCCGTGCATACATAATTCCTTCACCATACTCTTTACCACAACCATGTACACCTCACAATTTATGTAAATATAATTATTAAAATCAAATTCAATTATCACTTATAAAACATCGTAATCCAAGCTATAAGTATATCTCTAAGCATGGTAAGAGCATTTATCTAAAATTGAGATTGCTTAACAAGCTAGATGAGGGTTAGCACTTTTCCACCCAATTATAGGCTTAGTTGCATTAGTTCTTTCTACAAATGGTCACCCCCTAGCTAGAAAATGATACCAAAAGGGTGAATTTTCGGGAAAGGCTCTCAACACTTATGGGAAAATGAAAAATTCTTCAATGAACAACCTCACGGGAAACTCCTTTCTGACTATCAATAATTCCACAAAACTAAGGCACCTCTCATGTTGGATCAACACAACAAAAGAGCGAGTTCCCTTTCACTACTTTATAGTTCCTCATGGAATATCTTCCATTTAGTTCTCTTCATGTTATCAACATGGCCTAAGATCGTAGTCCCACTCTCTAGCTTTCATAAGAATTTTTCACAAAATTTAGGGTCCCAAACAAGGAATTCTTAACTGGTTTAACACGTGTCTTGGCTCATATTGCACCCCAGTTCTCTTTTATGCTCAATTTGCATGCCAACAAATTATTCAGTAGCTCATGCACTTCCTTTCTCATGCACAAATTCTTCCCCTTGTTTCTCAAGCTCATGCACACTTGCATATCTTCTCCTCTACCCCCCATGCACATGTTTCCTTCCTCCTCCATTAGTAATCTCCCTTTCTAATGCAACTCACCCATAAATGGTGGGAATGATTTCAAAAATATTGGGAAAGTTTTATAAAAGATGATTTGACCACACCTTTCATCAATCCCATCCTAAAGTACTCAACCCATTCCTGTCATAAGTTTTGAAGGTGGTCCTTCCACCAACTACATTCAATGATTGGCTAGTCAAGTCAATAAGGGAAAATGGAGGATAATTCCCAAGGTTAATTTGACATCATAGGAATCAATTTGACAAAGGTGGATAGGGATTTATTAGGCATATTGAACCCTTTCTTGGTCCTCTCCCCACTCATGGTATCATGGTCCCTGTAGGCACTTATGCCTCAATCAGTTGTTGGCATCCTTCTATTTAGTTGAAGGATATAATATTTACAACATTGACATGTTTAGATCACCATGTCATAGTAATCAATTATCCATGTCAAAATTAAAATAATGATTAGTGTAATTAATTACATATTTAATTAGGGGATCAAAATGAGTATGTTACAAAAGTGGTCCCAACCAGATCAAATCTAATAGATTGGGCATAGATAAGCCATGAAATGTGAATTTTCTAACTTCTTTAAAGCCATCTTGGAAAATCAAATTTGAGCAGACCAAATTTATTTTAAGAGATATTGGTTACACACTTGTAACATCCCTGCTATAATACCCAGTTTGATTAATGCTTAATGTAGATATAATGTATGGCTATGGCCAAACAATGTATATGTGAATTGTATTTCTGAATTTTAATAATAAATGTAATGTCAGCTGCTAAGGGGACATGAATAAATATGGGGGTTGTATTAATCCACAAGAGAGGGGAGGGTATAAGAGAATTCCTAAGACGGGGGTCCAAGGGGGAATTACCCCTATCTATTAATTCCACCCACATTCCTTAATTTTATTATCATTATGTATTAAACTCTATTTCCTGATTGAGTGTTCACAAAGCCAATCATTGAATGCATGTAAGAGAGTGGGTGTGAGAATTCACATCCCATAGTTATTGGAAGCATGGGGATGCATATAATCAACTTGGGGAAGTGTGTGAGTCAAGAAAGCAAGAAAAGAGGGAAAAAATTGTATGAGAAGTTATATTAGTTTTGATTATTCAATATTTTTTTTGCATGAACAACAAGGAGAGAGTATAAAAGAGAGCTTGGAGCTAGAGAAACCATGGAGGGAGAACTCTTGATGATCTAGGTGGATATTGGTGGCCACCCACCTATTCCAACTGGCTCCTCTTGTCCATTTTGTGTTCAACACATTCTTCTGTACTTATTTGTAGTTGTGGGTTCTACACTTATGGGGTTGTATGAAGCCCTACACCTCCTCTAGGCAAATACTGGTGGCCTCTCGCCTAATCCAACTGGATTATTTTGTATCTTTTCATCTCATCACATCTTGATGTACTTCTAGGGCCGTTTTGGGGCCCTAAACATGGTTTTTTTTCTCACCACAGTCAAACTTATACGAAGTCAAAGTTTGATGGAAAAATGTGTAGTTCTCTAAAAGACCTTTCCAATGGGCTATCACGTGTCTAAAATGAAGGTCGTATGCAAAAGTTATGACCCCAAGAAGTTGAGGTACCAACTTACCCATAGGGGCGCACATGAATTTTGGAGTTTCACCTTCTAGGGTTAGGTTTTTGGATGTCTAAGGTTTGGGCATTGATGAGTAATATCAAAAACGCCTCTAGATCCTCATTGGAATCATTCTGCTCAGAAGGATGCACGTAGCATCCATATCTCTTCTCAAAGATAGATACCATCATTAGAGCAAGTGTTTCGGTTATGTAATTTTATAGTTTCAACCTATTTCATTTATTTAATAGAAGATATTGTTCATTGGATATTTGTGTTATTCTTCATATCTCTGTGTTTATTGTATTCAGTCTGTAATCAATTCATTCTACTCCTAAATCTGTATTAGTGGTATCAGAGCAGTCTGCTCTTCATTTATTTTTCTTCGTGCATGTCCCCGACAAGATCTGGGTACAAGAAGTTGGGACTCGAACCAATCTAGATGTTGCAAGATCACTCACGCCAAGCCTGACAACAACCCATGGGGCACAGAAATAAAGATGATGGAGAAGGAGATAATATTAAAATGTTTCTTGAGGAAGCCCTTGCATGAAAAAGGAATGAAATGATGGAAAAATTTGCATAGATCCTTCGATGACTTCCCATAGGAGAAGCATCTTCATTAAGCGGGCATGAAACCCCCTTCAAGGTATAGGTAAATTTTGATATTCCATTATTGGAAGGACTGATAGATGCATATGTTATAGATAAATGTTTGAATCTACTCGAAGGGTATTTTTTGGTCCACAATTTTTTCGATAGGGAAAACATTACTTTTGCACTCCTCAAGGCCATCCCCCATGTTAAGGATTGGTGGGATACTTACTATGAGAAAAGAGACATAGAGGAATTCGAAATATTTTTGGTGGCCCCTACCTTGTTGGAAGCTACGAGGACCAGTGTACAAGATGGACTACCCTACGTCAAGAAAGGGACCAGACAATATCATATTTCACCAATATTTTCCATACCCTCTGCACCAAATTGAGTATCAAAGACTCTGAGTGTCATCCAGTGTTCAAATACTATGGTTTTTTTCATAGATACATTCAAACATAAATGGAGTTTCTAGAAATCACCTCATTAGGCATGGCTTATAAGTATGTTTTCAATATTGAGCAGAAATTTAAGAAGAAGAGGCAAGAGTTTGGATCTGCAAACTCCTCACAACCGAAGTAGGGAAAAGGAGGCCCCAACCCACACAACAAGGGACCGAGCTGATATGGCCACTCTCAGGACAACCAGTCCAAGCTGTAACAAAAGAAGGGTAATGAGAAGACAAAGAAGGACATGGGAAAATGGTGTGAGTACCATAAAATCCCTTGGAACAACATTGAAGAATGTCGCTCCAAGCAGTCACTCGTGGCTGAGCTGAAGGCTTTCGAGTTGGAGGTCGATTATGATTCTGAATCAAATCCTAAAGGATGGAAGTGGATTATCGATTTTAAACCCAATGCCATTGTCTCTACCACCAAAATCCGACCAAGTTAACCAGAAGAACCGGAGGAAGGGGAATGCCTCTTTCACTCATAGATCTAGGTAAATGGGGCTCCACTTCATTTCATTATCGATAGCGACAATCAGAAGAATCTGATTTCAGCATAGGTCATCAAGCAGCTAGACCTCCCAATGAAACCGCACCCACATCCATACACCATCGGTTGGCTTCATCAAGGAAGATATCTTCGTGTCAGCCAACAATGTTGTCTACCCTACGGAATCAAACCTTTCAAAGATGAGGTATTGTGTGATATTGCTCCCCTTGAATTTTGTGATGTTCTTTTAGGAAAACCATATTTGTGTAAGTGTCATGTTGTGTATGAGTCTATACCCCGTAGTGATATTATTACTTTGGGTAGACAATTGTACAGTATACTAGAGGTAGCGTCGCCTACCACTATTTCTTTAATCTCTGCTAAGCAATGCAGTATGTTCATTTCACAGACCAGGAAGTTTGTCTTCTTTGTGATCCATGCTCATAGTAAGAAAAAGGTTGCTTCCACATCCATGGCCTCTACATAGATCCTCTCTGTGTAGTATAAGCAAGTGGATGGGATCGTGGAAGAATACAGATACATCTTATCCTCACCCACCGGGGTACTGACGCACTGCCAAGTCAAGCATCCAATTGATCTAACCCCTGGTGCACCTCTACCTAATGGACTAGTCTATTGTCACTCATTGATGGAAAATGACAAAATCAGGCATCAGATCCAAGATATTTTTCAAAAGGGGAACATAATAACCAAATCCTCCCCTTACAAAAGCCCAACTATACTGGTTCAGAAGAAGGACGAGACTTGGAAAATCTACATTAATTATAGAGCCTTAAACAAAATCACAGTTAGGAACTGGTACCCAATTCCTAGGATTGATGACCTTCTTGACCAACTTAAGGGGGAAAATTTCTTCAGCAAGATTGACCTAAAGTATGGCTATCACCAGGGTCCCATCGAACCAACTAATGTATGGAAGACAACCTTCAAATGTAAAGAAGGTCTCTTTGAATGGTTGGTCATGCCCTTTGGCCTAACAAATGCACAAACCACTTTCATGAGGTTGATGGATAATGTATTATGACCCTTCACCAAATCCTTTGTGGTGGTATATTTGGATGAAATCCTCATCTTTAGCAGAACTTGGGAGGAGCACATGCGACATATTCAACAGGTTTTGAGCACTCTACGATAGCACAAGCTATATGCCAACTTAGAAAAATGTTCTTTTGGCATGAACAAGGTCCAATACTTGGGCTACATTGTTGATGAGCATGGGGTACATGTTGATCCATCTAATATCCAAGTCATTCGTGACTGGCTAGCCTCAACCACACTAACTAAGCTTTGGAGCTTCTTGGTACTGGCCAACTTCTATCGATGGTTCATGTTGGGATTATCCCATATTGCATGGGCCCTCAACTAGGTGACCAAGGGAAGTGGTAGGGAAACGTTCGTGTGGGGCAAGGAACAACAATGAGCATTCGATGATTTTAAGCATCACTTCTTCTTAGCTCCATTACTCTCCTTGCCCGATGTGAAACAACCATTCGAGATTGAGACTGGTGCATATGACTATGTTGTAGGAGCAGTTCTCACTCAACATGACCATCCAGTGGCATACCATAGAGAGACACTCTCATATACTATCCGAAAATACCCCACCTATGTCAAGGAAATGTATTCCATTATACAAGCCTTTCGTCAATGGAAACATTACATTCTGGGAAAGGAGAGGATCATCCACACTGATCAAAAGCCTCTATAGTTCATACAGACATAGTGAAAATTGCAAAACAACCACCATAAGAAGTGGTCCACCTACCTGCAACAGTTCCATCTCAACATCAAGTATAAGACATGGATCTCAAATCATGTCGTTGGCTGCCTCAGTAGACCTCTTGTGGCTTCACTCACCATTGTGCTCCATTACTATGTACATGAGGCATATGAGTGGCTCCAACTTTATCAGCAAGATCTAGACTTCACCACCACCTATCATCTCTTGGGTACATGCACGTCTATCACTGATTTTCACATTCAAGACGAACTATTATGCCATCTAGGCCATCTCTATGTTCCTACAAGAAAGCATTCAAAGCTGATATGCGAAGTCCACTACAGTCGGATGGTAGGACATTTTGGCATGGAGAAAACTATGTTTGTTCTTCAGAAACATTATTATTGGCCAAAACTTCAACATGATGTCAGAAAGTATATCAGATCTTGCACTACCTGTGCCATTTCTAAGCCAACCATCAAGACGAAAGGCTTATACACCCCTCTTCCTACTCCCGATAAGCCTTGGGAATCTGTATCAATGGATTAAATGTTTGGCCTTCTGTCCACCAAGCAAGGAAATGCATGCGTTTTTTTGGTCATTGATCAGGCTGTGAGGATGGCCATCCTCACAGCCTGCAAGAAGAATATCACAGCAAAAGATATTGCCAAGCTATTCTTCGAACGAGTGTGGGTCCATTTTTTGGATGCCACAGACCATCATCTTCGATGAGGACAACAGGTTCCTTAGCACATTTTGGTCGAGTCTCTGGTCACTGTTTGACACCAAGCTCACTAAATCCACTTCTTTCCACCCCCAAACAGATGACCAAATAGAGGTTGTCAATCGGATGATTGTGCACATCCTGTGCATGTACAATTTTAAGAATCCACATACATGGGATGAGAGTCTCCCCTGTGTTCAACATAGTTGCAACATGGCTCTCCATAGCTCCATCGGCCATAGCCCATTTTAGGCGGGGCTGGGATTTCAACCCTTGGGTCCCATGGATGTTACACTACCTCTTGCCACCATACATAAAAAATATTCCCATGTTTATTATGAGACCGATAAAGATACCAGATTCATTGAGTGGATTTAGCACATCCACCAACAGGTCCAAGAGACTTTGCATAAATCTAATGCTAAGTACAAGAAGCGCCATGATCAACACAAGGTGATGCACTAGTTTCAGGTTGGTAACAAAGTCTGGTTACATTTGTAGAAGGATCATCTCACAGGGCCCCATCGGAAGCTTCGCCCCCTTCACTATGGGCCTCACACTAGCACCAAGGTTGTGAGTAACAATAATTTTGAGCTCAACACTCCACCCTTCCTTGGACTTCACACAATGTTCAATGTGGACCTCCTTCGGCCATATTTTCCATGATTATTGGAAACCTCAGAGATCACAAAGAAACTAAAAACAACAAAGCTCTACCTTGAATTCATGGAACAAGTATCCACTGATCATATAGTGGAAACACAGGTCAAGGGCACTCTCCAACAGAGGATCCAACTTTATCGGGTTGTCAAGGCAGGGAAACTCCTACACCAAGGCAAGTGGCTCACCTGGGTCCAAATCCAACAGAAGTTTCCTCACCCGATGGGGGAACTCAATGTAATGGAGACTGTTTCTTCCTAAATGGAGAAAACATCCAGGTGGATATTGGTGGTCACCCACCTATTCCAACTAGCTCATCTTGTCTGTTTTTTGTTCAACACGTTCTTATGTACTTCTTTGTAATCGTGTGTTCTACACTTCTGGGGATGTTTTAATCCCTACCCATCCTTGAGGTGGAAACTGGTGGCTCTCTCCTAATCCAACTGGATTATTTTGTATGTTTTCATGTTATCACATATTGTTGTACTTCCAGAGCCATTTTGGGGCCCTAAACATTGTTTTTTTTGGCTCACCATAGTCAAATTGCTGACAGAGTCAGATTTTGATGACAAAATGTGAATTTCTCTAAAATACCTTTCCAAAGGGGTATCACGTTCCTAAAACGAAGTTTGTATGCAAAATTTATGACCCCAGGGAGTTGAGGTACCAACTTACCCATAGGGCCCCACATGAATTTTGGCATTTCAACTTCTAGGGTTAGTGTTTTGGATGTCTAGGGTTTTGGAATTCATGAGTAATATCAAAAGGTCCTTTGGAGCCTCATTCAAATCATTCTGATCAGGAGGATGCATGTAGAAGCCACATCTCTTCTCAGAGATAGCTACCACCGTTCAAGCAAGTGTTTCAGTTATCAAGTTTTACAGTTCCATCTTATTTCATTTATTTAATAGAAGATATTGTTCACTGGATATATGTGGTTTTTTTCCTTGGAAAAAAAGAGTAATTTTATTACTTAGGAACAAAATTACATTTTGTATATACACCTAAAAAGTGGTGCATTCAGTTACATTGTAGTCTTATAGATGAATGTTGTTTTCTACAATTCAGAACTACTTTTGTAGATGTTTAAGCTTCTTCATTACATAATGTATGACTAATATATATATAAACCTTATCGCTGATCAAAAACAAGCTCCTGTTCTTCAAAGTGCTGCTCAAAATCTAGAGATTTGTTCCAAAAAAGGACTGTTCCAAAATTCATTTGACTATTCATTATGTTGCTCAATTATTTTCCATTGGCCCACAGCCAAGTTGATACCTTCTTTCGACCTCTGGTCCACTTCTTTATTCTTTTCCACGTAGACATGTTGGAAATCAATGAAGTCAAAATTTGTCTCCAATCGTTGTATATATTCCACCAATCTAGAAAGTCTTATGTTTAAACATATCTGAGTGCCTTTTATCCAATTTATAACATTTAATGAATCCCCGTAAACTTTTAGTCTCCGACACCCTTTTTCTATGGAAAAAACAATGAGTAGTTTGTAGCTCATTAGTTATGTAAAATTGTTTGTTCCTGTTCTGAAGCCTGAAGTCAGGACAAAAAAATGTGTGGAAGAAATGTAGAGGAGTCATCCCCCTCCACAATGGGCTTGTTGTGAGGCTCCATCAAAAAAATCCAGGGAGAAGTTTTGTCGAGTACTAAATCTTGCGTTCGTCTGGAGGGCGATCTAGAAGGGGATGGAGAGGAGGAGGGAAAGTGGGAAACACTGTTTGTTGCTGAGATCTTTGGTGGAAGAGGAACATATTTAAAGATGATTAAGTTTTGTGCAAGACAGACTCCCCAAATGACCAAGAGGGGGAGTGCTTTTAGGTGTTTGTAAGACTTATTATTCCACCACAATAGCTAGGAATGTTCGAAGTTCCTTCCCTCCCACAAGCACTGTAATTTAAGTAATTTTGAAATCTCCATCCCAACTTTGTTGATGTAACTACAATTCAAAAAAACATGGGTAGAAGACTCTTCTTCTTTTTTGCAAAGAGGACACCATCCTGAGCCAACAAAATTCTGTTTATGATGGTTATCCCAAGTCAGAACCTTGTTTCGAAGGACATTCCACATGAAGAGTCTGCTTTTTCTGGGCTTTTAACTGTCCACAGTTTATTCCACCACCAAATAGTATCCTATGTAATGAAGTCTGAATGGCACTTTAAGTAACCCAGTTTGGGTGTGTAGGATCGAGAAGATGCAAAATCCCAAATTAGTTCATCCTCGGAGTCTGAAAGACGGAGTTGTGCTAACTTAAGTCTATGGATAAAGAGTTATATTTCTCTTGATTCTTATTCACTGAGTCTTAAAATGAATGGATCCTTCCATCCCCGAGCCCATAGCGTGGAGTGGTTGGAGTCCACCAGGGATATTAGGAAGAAGTAATTCCTGGAATGTAACAACTGTATTAACTATTCGGTGAGTAAATGGTTCCCAACACTGCCTGACTAGGGATCCAATCCTATCCTGAGTCTGTTTCCATTTCCAATATTCCAGGATAACCCATTTTTTATAATTGGAAAATCATTTACAATAGCTTTCCATATCAACGAGGCTTCTTTCAATGATTTTGGTTGGCTTCTTATTCAGGCCTAAAGAGAAACTGGTCCAATGTACTTCTGTCGGATAAATTTAGTCTAGAGACTAGAATTATTAAGAAGACGCCACCCCCCCTTTGCTTCCAGTGCTTTTGAGAAGTGGAAGATTTTTTTCAATCCCCAACCACCCAAAGACTTTGGTGTGGAAATTTTCTCCCATCGGACCCAAGTAGTTACATGCGACTCTGATTTGCCACTCTAGATGAAATTTGAGGTGAGTTTTCTTGCAGCATTCAGAATTCCTTTAGGGACCCAAGAGAGAGAAATCCATTAAACAGGGATGGCTTCCAAAACCGATTTTATCAAAACCAATCTTCCTGCACGTGACAGCCACCAGTGACTCCAAGAATTTATTCTTTTATCTAGCTTTTGCAAGAGCCAATTCCAATCTTCTTTTCTATAGTCGTTGGTTTTTAGATTAAAACCCAAGTACTTTAGTCCTTCCCCTAAAGTCATTCTTTTGAAGGGGAAGTAGGTAAGATGGGATAATTCTTCTTCTTCCGAGAGCAGAAAAGTAGTGAGTGATGATTTTTGGTCATTTAATTGCATCCCTGTAGATTTAGAAAGGAGTGAGAGAATGTCCATTAGAGTCTCATCTTTCCTTCTTTTCCCTCCACTTAAGAGTAAGACGTCATCCACAAAGAGGAGGTGTGTAAGGGACAGAGTCTGTGATTTTTTTATCCCCAAGAGGTCACCTATATTCATACTTTCAGTAAGAGCTCTGCGGAGTCCTTCTGCAACTAGGAGAAAGAGGAGTGGTGACAAGGGGAATCCTTGTCTAAGCCCTCTTTCAGGAGAAAAAAGGGGGATGGTTAACCATTTATTAGAAATACAAAGGATGTTGTAGTAAGACAACTCATGATCCATGTAATAAATGAAACTTCAAATCCTAAGTGGGTCAATAGTAACCGAATACACAACCAACTAACTCTGTCATAGGCTTTTGATAGATCTATTTTTACAACTGTCCCTTTTCGTTTCATGGTATTCATACTATGTAATCCTTCTTGAGCTATTCCTATAGCTTCATGTATCTATCTCCCTTCAAAAAACCCAAATTGTTGTTCCGAGATATTCTTTGAAAGGATTTTTTTGAACCTTCGAGCTATAATTTTGGAGACAATTTTGTAGGCACAATTACAGAGTGAGATGGGTCTGAATTCATCCAAAGTCTCTGGATTATCTATTTTTTGGATGAGAGAAATGAAGGTGGCATTTAGACTCTGAGGGATGTGGCCTGAAATCCTTGTATCCTTCACCATTTTCAGCAGATCTGTTCCTGTAATTTCATAGCATCCCAAGAAGAATTCTATAGTCCATCCATCTAGGCCTGGACTTTTATCCTTTTGAAAATTGTGCAGAACTTTTAGTAGTTCTTTTTCTATAATTTCACTCATCAGAAGATGGTTATCTTCCTCTTATACAAATCTTGGGAAGTATTGTGCCACTTTGACTACTTCCTCTATAATAGCTTGACTGTCTGCTTTAAAGAGGTTTTTGAGGTAGTTTTTCCCTAAGAGTGACATCCCTTCAAAGGAATTTTATGAGTTTCCTTATTGATATTTTAAATTCCACATAGTATTGACATTTTTCCTTCCTTTGGCATAATCGTGAAAGAACTTTGTGTTTTCGTCTCCACTTTCCAACCAAATAGCTCTGCTTTTTAACCTCCAAGTTTCTTCATTTTCTTTGAGCAACTTTATCCTCTCTTTTTTTCCAGATTTAGTAATCTGAGTTTTGTTTCTGTAGTGCTCAATAGATCTCATTCATCATCAGAGAAATTTTTAAGCTTGATTTCAATTTATTTTAACTCCTTATCCTCTCATTTTATTTTTTGGATGCCCCAAGGTTTTACAAAATCTTTGATTCTTCTTAAATTTTCAGTAAACTGATAAGTTGTTGACTGAGAAATGTCTTGTCAAAAGGGAATCCAATGCTCCTTGATCAACTTTAAAAAGGAGTCATCTTCTAGCCACGTCTTGTTGAATTTGAAAGGGCTAGCGGGTTTTTCATAATCCTGTCTGAGTTCCAGAAACATAGGATGATGATCTGATAATCCTCCAAAGCCAATCCACTTCTTGATGGTCAAATATTTTTTCAGAAGAGAGTCAGTTATCAAGAAACGATCAAGTCTTTTTTCCACTCCAGTTGTTCCGATGTTGTTTTTCTTCCAAGTTGGTTTGAGGGAGGGTGGAGCTAGCTCTGAAAGAGATGATTTTGCAAATTTGTTACTGAAGTAGTCCGCCAATGGATCATGTCTCGCACTGTCCCCCCAAACTTCTGAGGGGCCTAAGGAGAGATCTATATCCCCCCCTAAAATAAGTATTTCATTGAAGAAGGATTTATTGAGGAGTGTATCCCAGAAGGGTTTCCTATTCAGATAAGGTCCATAAATGTTAAGTAAATGGACTATCTCTTTTAAGGCAGGGAGGAAAAATGTAATCCCAATACCTGAGTTTAAACCCCAAGTATTGAGAACTTGTATTTTTTGAGAGTTCCAACCAATGGCCAAACCTCCAGATCTACCCATCGCATCCACCATCGTGAAACTCCACCTAGGAAGTAAGTGCTCCATTCTAGATTTTACCTCCTCCCTAGTTCCCAAAGTCTCTTGTAGAAGAAGAAAGTCGGGGTGTTCTGTAGAGACTACCCTTTTTAAAGAAGATTTTTTATGGGCTCCTGCAAAACCCCTGCAGTTAAAGGACATGATCTTTATGAAGACACCTTGCCTCGGGGCTTCTCTTCTCTAAGTTCCCATTCAATAGATTGTTGTGTTCCAGCCAAAATATCAAATTTGGCCTTTGTTTGTGCTTTATAAAGGAAGTATTTTCTCCCCCGTCCTCCCCTATAAATGGAAGTAATCTCCTCTTTTCCCAATCCACCTACGAATTTTGTTTGGGATATTAAGAAATAAAGAGTAGATGAGGACTCCACCGACTGAGAAGAGGAGGAAGATATTTCATCAAAGATGCAGAGTCTCTTAGTGGGGGGTGGGGCTTCCAAAAGGGGAGGATCAAAGGATCTATCTTGACTAGCCATGGGAACGTTTAAGGATAGAGTATTAAGTGATAAGTTTCTCAGAGCCTTCGTCCAATCCTTACCCTCTAAAGAAGGATTATTAATTAAAACAATAATAGGGGGAAGGGGACAAGGAGTACCAATACCCGAGGATCCAGGAACCGACAAGTATGGGTCTGTTGTAGAATAGATTGTAATCTCCAAGTGTCCTTCAGTTTCCGTTTCGAGGTTTGGCGAGTGATCTAGCTGGTTCTTATCAACTGTAACCTCCGTAGTAGGCCCCGGTTTCGACAGGGCAGGAGTAGTTAGATCCGGAAAAAATTATTGTCTTCTGCTACGTTCTAGGGAGGAGGGATTTAACTTTTCTTTGTACTAGGAATATCCTTTTGTTCTTAAAGGAAGATGGTAGGAGTCCACTAGGTGCCCATACTTGTGACAACAACGACATATGAAAGATACATTCTCATAATCCAATAATTGAGTATGTGTATATCCCTCCCAAGTAAGGTCAATATCTTCTCCTAACCCCTCCCTAACATTAAGATTAACCAGAATTCTTGCAATTTTCCTTTGTTTTGTTTTTTCAAAGGATAGGTCTGCTTCTAGGAACTCCCCCAGAAAATTTTCAATAGCTTTGAAATAATCCAGTGCCTAGAACTGTAGAGGAAGGTCTGGCAAGCGGACCCAAACAATAATCTTGTCCATTTTTTCCTTAGTGGTGTCAAAAAGAGGACTCCATGGCTTCAACAATAGAGGGGAAGAATTTATACTCTATTTTTTCCCCAATACCCAAATAGTATCCTCCAGTCGAGTGAATTTGAAAGCAAACCAATTTCAGCTGAATTGAATGAATTCAAGAGTATAAACCAGGTCTTATTTCCAAGCTCAATTTGTCTAGGAATCTATGGTTTTAAGGGAAAATAATCTGCTACTGGCTCTCCCAACTAGTGTCTGGTTCACCATTTGTATGACATTTTTCATGTCAAATTCTCTCCCTAGTAGCAGATTGCCCACTTTCCCCTTGGAGGAGGGTCCTTTCCTTTTTCTTTTAAGTCGTCCTCTGTAAAAACTCATGTTGTCCCATGAAACCTCTAGTCTATACTCTGAGGAAGGTATCCTCTTGTTTAGTGTAACCCTCACTACTCTTCAACATTTAAATGGGCCAAGATAAAACCCTGTGTAGGGGAGAGACCCAACCCCTTACGGCTTGAATCTAAGACAACGTTTTCTACAGTCTATGGTTCTTTCTCCACTGACCCAATACCAAAAGTTTATGAGTGTGGTACTACTTCATCTTGTGTTATCCAGTCTAAGGCTACGTCTATAGGAGAGCTGGGGACTGATAGGAATCTATCAGGAGAGAGGGGGTTCGAAGCTAGGTACCCAGGAAAGGTTCCAAAACTTCCCATAAAGACATCTTCTCCTTGAGGTGAATAGGGTGGGGTTGAGAGTGTTCCTGAAAGTGGAGATGGAGGTTTGGGAGACATGAGATGGTCAAGCAGTGAGAATCCAGTTGTCATAATCCTCAGAGGAGAGTCAGAACCGCAGCAGGTGGTGAGAGGGTTCAAAAAATATGAACCTTTGTCCATGGTTGACCTTGGGGACTAGGAATAGGGGCAGGTACGAGGTCGTGGTGGTTAGCAGGAGCGGACAGGGGAGATGTCAGTCAAGGGGGAACCTAGAGTAAAAAGGGTAAATCGATCATTGTCAAACTATAAAACTCAAGAAAAATCAGCCGCAGTCCCACTCCTTTGTGCCATATAAAACCACATATGCCATCTCCTTTCATCTGGATATATGTGTTATTATTCATATCTTTGTGTTTATTGTATTCAGTCTGTAATCAGTTCGTTCCACTCCTAAATATGGATCACTTGAGAAATCTAGAGTGTTTTGGAGCTGAAGAATGAAGAATCGGGTTTTCATTCCTTAAGAGTGAACCCATGTGTGAGTTGCATTGTAACAACAAGTGTTTGTTGTTGTTTGTTGACAATTTTTCTAGCAGTGGTTTTCCTTGAGTTCCCAATAGAGATATTCCTTGTTACTTGTTCCAGAGAGACCCCGATAAATGAATGGTACATCTAAGGGATAGATCAGTGAAGGGCTACATTCCTTAGTTTGGGTAGATCGAGAGGAATGGATCAGGTGGAAAATCGAGACAGTTGTAGGAGAATACCAATGGGTTGTGGTAATTTATGATTTGTGAGTGGACAATGAGAGACCACCCTCTTTTGTGGATTTCTAGCCCCAGCTTGGGGGTGACTTGATATTGATATTTGGAACAACAAGTCTATGATTAGGTGGAATTTCCATCCCAAGCAAGTGGTTGCAAAACTGAATTAAAAGATAAGTGTTTTATTTGTTTATGTGTTGTTTTTATGAGTTAAATTGTTGTACATGAACTCTGTGTATGAGAATGATTTATATGTTGTTGTACTAAGTTATTAGTTGCATTCATGAGTGATTTTAGAATTATATAGATGCATTTAATTAATGATGTCAACAAATGGTTAAATCCATTTGTAATTCGTAGCTTGTAAGCTACAATAAATTAGTTAGATTAAAATTTTGATTTTTTTACGAGTATTCCACACGTAATGGGCCTTAGTTGGGCTAGGGAATGTTACATTATGGTATCAGAGCTTCTAGTTCAAACACTAGTCTTGTATGGGAAAGAAGCAGTTGGAATTTAGGAAAAAATCGTTGTTACATATTTTGGTCTGTGCAAATTTGGGGGAAAATGGTAAAAACAATTAGAGAGAAATCCCCAAATTCATGAGAAAAAATTGAGTTTAAATAACTCAGAACTGTCCAAGAGGTTTAATGGAGTAAATATACATAGTTACAGAGTTAATTTCAACCTAGAAGGTTGAAATTGAAGTTTAATGGTCCTTGTAGAGATGGGCATGGTTTGAAGAATCGACGGTCGAGATCATGTTTGATCTTGAAATCAATGACCACGATTTATTTTAATAAATTTAAAAAATTATAAGGTTTTTGGAGTTTAGAAATTCCTATCAGATCAATGGTCAAGATTCTTCTTCGGTCATTTGGAAAGTGAAGTAGACCAATGACTGAGATTAATTTTCAGTAGTTTTGAAAATGGATCAAGTCAACGGTCAAGATTCATTTTCAGTAGTTGGGAAAATGAAACAAATTGACGGTGTGGATCAGTTTTTGGAGGTTGGAAAAATGAATTCAATTGATGGTCAATATCATCGAGGCTTGGAGATCGATATTCCAAATTCATTAGAGATTTCATTGAAATGTTTTAAGTGTTGTAGTTAGCTAAGAGAATTCACTGATAATTCATGGTCGAGTCAGTCGAATTGGCGAAGTGTTTCAGATGCCAACGAGACTCATTGATGATCAATGGTTATGTCATATTATTTTTAAAAAAAAATTGATCAAGAAAGAGAAAGTGTCGATCATTGAGGGCCGATGGTTGGGGGTTGGAAAAATTGGTGAGGTGTTGGTTCATTCAAGGGAAACTACCGATGGCTGATGAGGGAAATATGAGAATAATTTTTCATGCCACATCAACATCCACATGTTAAGCCACGTTAGCCAAATTTCCATGTTATATTTTATGTGTAATGTCACGTCAACATCCACATGTCATGCCACATCAATAGTTACCATGTCAGCCAAGAAATGGTTGATGGTCGATGGTCGGGTTGGCCAAATTGGAGAAGTGATTTCGTTTACCAGCATGACAATAACAATAACAATAACAATAATCCAAATAAAATAACAATTATTGACAAAACAATACATAACATTCTACTCAATACATAGCTATCCATAGAGAATCTTGACTACCTATGGGCCCCTTATAATGAGGGTCAACCAACTAATTTGGGTCTTATAATGATAAAGGGTTCTTTTTAGTAATAAGACCCAAATTAGTTGGTCGACCCTCATTATAAGGGGCCCATAGGTAGTTAAGATTCTCTATAGATAGCTATGTATTGAGTAGAATGTTATGTATTGTTTTGTCAATAATTGTTATTGTATTTGGATTATTGTTATTATTATTGTTATTGTCATGCTGGTAAACGAAATCACTTCTCCAATTTGGCCAACCCGACCATCGACCATCAACCATTTCTTGGTTGACATGGTAACTATTGATGTGGCATGACACGTGGATGTTGACGTGACATTACACATAAAATATAACATGGAAATTTGGCTAACGTGGCTTAACATGTGGATGTTGTTGAACACACCGTGCTACTGAGAGGGGGGGGGGGTGAATCAGTAGCATAGACAATTAATCCTTTTTAACTTTATCAACCTTATATCACCAATATNCCATTCATTGACAATCATGTACTCTATATTCAGTTAGATTCAGATATTAAGATATGCTGACAGAGAAGCTATGTGGATAAAAGGATGTTGATTATGATCTTTAAGTATTTCTCCTCTTTTAACTTTTCTTGTTAATTACTGAAGGGTATTCAACATGTTGCAGATAAAGTAACCATAGATATTCAACATCAAGCATGCACATAATAAACACAGGGACGCATATTTCACGAGGAAACCCATAAAGGGAAAAAACCTCTTCTTCTTAGAATGTCAAGTAAGCTCCAACTACTTTACATCTCATCATATTTAAGCACCAACTCAAAGGAGGCTACAACCTCTGAATACAAGCACCAACTTGTTGAG
>JASDQU010308588.1:40123-59860 GCA_032191745.1 Picea mariana
ATTCCATGGCTGCGCCAACCCCCAACTTGCCATACTTGGAATATATAAACATTCCATATTTTACCAATATTATGAATGACCCTATTTTACGTGATTCCACTTGGCCTAACGTGCCCACCAAATTACCTTTAGACATCTCAAAGTTTGAAGGGAAACTAGAGGAGGACCAAACCAACCACATCATGTCCTTCCACCTATGGTGTTATTATAATAACATCACAAAGGATTCCATTCGATTGAAATTGTTCCAGAGAACACTCACTGGTCCATATTTCAAATGGCATGTAGATGAGAAATTAGGGTCCCATACAACCTTCGAATCACTAGCTAAGGAATTCTTATCCTTATTCCAACTTCCTATTTTCCATGACACTAGTTTAGAGATTCTTTCTAAATTCAAACAAACCATAACCATTCACATCGTTGATCATATTCATGAATGGTATCGAAGAAGAAGCATTTTCAAGGCTCATACCAACCCACAACAATGATTAGACTAGTTTCTTAAATCAAGAGTCCTGGTAATATCCAAATATGTGAACACTAATATACCTCAAATTGAAGAATAATCCATCAAAAATTCTCAATCAGGGTACATTTACTCTTTATTACGAGATGCTCCTTTCCCTCTACCCTTTGGTTAATACAAACTATGAGTATCACATGTCCTAGATGGGTTGATAGGGTTTGTGGATCATTTTAAACAATGTGCTCAATCACTATCCATACAAGGTGAACCCATATTACCCATTTCACACACCTCAACCCACTTTTATGGTCCTTCCTACTCCCACTATGGGAGGACACATACCTAAACCACTAACAAACCTAATGTAAGAACCCCTTCCAAGTTCATCACCTAGCACATCATACAACTCCAATAGTGGGAGTGGCACATCCACCTCATACAATCAATACATACCCCCTCCACAAAGTAATTCGCATTACCCTTTCCCAAGCCCCCATCAACCTATTGCTCCATCACATGGACTACAACAATTCAACATTAACTTTGTTCAACCATCTTCCCATTCAACAAGTTTAAGCCTTTCCATAGTTGAATATGAAAAAACCACCTAATTAACCCAATAATAAAAAAAAAAAGGGAAATAACAAGAACAACACCAACCAAGGTGAGGGGGAAACCCCCAACAGGGGAAAATAGAACCATGGAAACAAAAATCCCCAAGGGGGTAATAATAACGGCCAACCACGTCAAGGGAAAAACAATAACCTTAGAACTAATTTACCTTGCATGATATGTGGTGAATATTAACATTATACCCATCACTTCCCTCATATTTCTGATTAAAAATGGATGAAATAAACCATAAAAATGCAAATACCACTTGCACGACAACCTCCCCCATAGATACCACACAATTATATGCAACCCTAGACACCAATGATCTTGCAGAACTCGATTTATCATCAAGGAATCATCAATACTCAGCAAGAAGGTTCCCCTAACCCAAAAAATATGGGGAAATACCGTAACCTAGGTCAAAATCAACCTGGAAACTCTGCATACTACAACATCCTCCTCACCATTGAAGAGGAAATTATTCTACAAACTCATATTGGTCAGTACGGAATGCCTCCCAACTCAAATTCGACCACATTAGATTCACCCTAATTACTAGCAGGACAACGTCTAACAATACTTCATCCTTGCGCAGATTCCACTAGCCTAGTACCCTTCTCACCTATTCTTAGGAATGTACACAACCCCCATGGTAGGGAAGCACAAAACTATAAATTGGTCGATGATTTGGATCAATCCCCAACTACCATGTCTATTTTATAGGTTCTTCAAACATGTCCTTCACAATGAAAGACCTTTATCTCACAATTGGGGGAATTTGACTCATCAGACACTCATTCGATCACTTTTGATTTGGATAATGTTGAACCACCCCTCACCTATTTGGTTTCTTTTCATATTTTGGTCAAAATTCAAGATAGAAAAGTGCACCAGTGCATCATTGACGAAGATGAATCTATATGTATCATGTTCAAAACCATATGGAAACAACTTGGGTCACCTGAGCTCATCTCGTCAGCCATTAGTCTTTGAGCATGCGATGACCGCCCATCACAACCTAAAGATCTCTAACAAAATGTTCCATTTGAACTAGAGGGAAAACGATTCTCATTGATATCGAAGTCATCAATTCCCAATTGTACTACAATATCCTACTTGGATGAAGGTACATGTATTCCATGAAAGCAATTGCTTCTTCTGTATTCCACACCATGCTCTTCCATCGCAATGGGAATATTKTCACCATTGACCAAGTAATGCATTATGAACCCAATCATTTGGGGAACATAGAAGACATTCTCCCCCTCATATAGGATATTCTTGAACTCTCTCCAGTCATTGATATTGGGCCAAKAATCTTTCAAGACCYATCACTTATGGGATCTTATGAGGGAAGTCCATCCCGCCTCCCTCCCACAAGTTTAKATCAAGTCTACRTAGTCTCATTAGATGGTGTTGAGATCAATGATGAAAACCCCACTAAGGAACACAAATCTCAACCTGCCTCATACACATCTACATCGCCACCCAATCAAGAAAACCCACTAATGACTGGACAAATATCCATTTTGAAAATGGTCCCTTAGGCCATCACCGAAATACCATTATTTTACCCACCACTAGGTGTATCAGCATACTAGGTTGCCACTACTCTCACATTGACAAACATAGTGATCGTTATTCTAGTACGATATTTAGATACACCATCTATGGTACCATCCTCATCCCTTCCACCTCAACCAGAGGTTTTTCCCATGCAATCAATGGTTCAAAAAACAACTCTTCCAACTAGTCACATAGTTGGGGGAAATGATACCAACAAAGGGGGAACCAAGAAGAAGAAGGGGTCCACCTCTCATCCTTGGGCCCAACCTCTATGTGTACTTTGTGCCACAATTGGACACCCTACTAATATGTTCCCTACACTACATGAATTACACAATCTTATTCAATTGTGACCACAACCACTACTGTAGAACCTTCTTCATCATGCAATAAATTTATACACACTAAATTTTCATGTTCCATATGCTCAGAGTATGGCCATTACACTCATCATTTTCCATCCCTTCTTCAATTCCAAGAAACTTTAGAAATAGTGCAACAAATATCATTTCCAAAGCCCTCTCAAGTGCCCCCTAGTGATGCTAAATCTACTGACATCCATTATATATCCACATCAGTAAATGAAAGGAGGAGACACCCTTGTGTAGTGTGCCACCGAATGGACCATTTTACATACATGTGACCATTCATCATTGAATATCAGATTTGTCACATGAATACTCTTAAAAATATTTGAAAAACCCTTTACACATCACTTCCTCAACACCAGACTACATTACCCTCTCAAGGTAATCCAATTATCCCTCCTTTGGAGAAAGAAGTTATACCACTGGCCATACAGATACCATGAAAATAAGAAGACTTCCCTCTAAACCCACCTAATTCACTTGTAAGTCCTATCCATGATATTCTTCCTCCCCTAGTACACATGCTCCACACATGGATATATGATGCATTTCATCTAGTGAAGTCCCTTCCCATCCTCTCGCCGATCCACTCACCCTTATAAGAAATAATGATCACCCTTCTAGATCTTCTAAAACTCCCATAGACAATCACACCATAACCAAACCATATCAAACAAGTGACACCCCCACGTCAACCATACCTGCTCATACCTCTGAATATACATTCTTATCTTACATATTTCAATTATATGAGGACATATTAGTGTCCATGATGACACCTGACTATCCTTGGGATGCCATGCATCACTGATCATTTTTCTTATTGCAAGAAGAATTTCAACCCTGCATAGATACTCATGTCTATGTGATTGAAACCAAATATTTCATCCCTCGAGGACATATGGATTGGTTTAAAAACCCAATCCTTGCTCTCGATGATTTTGAGGAAGAGAATATGGCCAATATATCTCCCAAAATCAATATAGAAATCTCTGTCAAATATGACATCAATGAAGATATCACTCTTGACGCTACATGCTCCCCTAAAGAAGTTCAATCTTACAAATCACTCTTTCAATAATTTAGATATTTCTTCGCCTAGTCCTATACAAAAATGCCTATCCTGGATCCATTCATTGTCAAACATTGGATCGATACATGACTCGATGTGGCCGCCATCCGCCAAAAGAAATGAACAATACACCCTTCAAAATCCATGGCTATCAAAGCTGATATTGACAAGTTGCATTTTCCAGGTTTCATTTACCCCATTGTGTACACTTCTTGTGTCTCAAACCATGTCTTAGTCAACAGGAAATAGGGAACTGTTTAGGTTTGCACTGATTTCCAGGACCTCAATCAAGCCTGTCCCAAAGACAAATTTCAAACCTGCTTCATTGATAAAGTAATTGACTCTTATGCTAGACATGAAGTCCTTTCATTCATGGATGACTTCAACTACAACCAAATACAAATCCGACACGTGGATTAATACAGAACCACATTCACTACCCCATGGGGTACTTTCACTTATCGTTTCATGCCATTTGGGCTCAAGAATGTTGGCACCACATTCTAGTGGGCCATGACTTATGTCTTCCATGATATTTCCCATATCATCCTCGTTTACTTGGATGAATTCACCACTTGTTCCAAGAAGTGATAACAACATTTGGAAGACTTGTGGATTATCTTTTAGAGATGCCACCAATACAACATTCGATTAAACCCTCTCAAGTGTTTTTTTGCATCACAATTGGATACCTATTGGGTTTCATCATTTCCCAACAAGGAATCACAGTGGACCCCTTGAAATTCCAATAAATCAATGAGATCCCCCCCCCAATAATTTGCACAAACTTCAAAGCCTACAAGGATAGGCCAATTTCCTACGTCAATTTGTTCCTAATTACACAATTCATGCCCATGGTTTCTTGTGCTTTCTACAAAATGATATCCCATTCCATTGGGATCAACATGCCCGATATTATTTTGAGTCACTAAAAAGTGCACTTAGTAAATCCCCCTTGATTAGTCCCCCAGAATTTGACAAGGATTACATCCTATATATGTATTCCTTAGAGGTGTCAGTCACAATATTTCTAGTCCAAGTAGGTGATGACCATCACAAGCATGGAATTTACTACATCAACACAAACCTATCAGCGACACCTTTGAAAAATAATCACAAGGAGAAATTGGCCTCGACAGTGGTCCTTGCAGTCCAAAAATTGTGTCATTACATCCCACTACATACTACCAAGGTCATGGTAGATTAGAAACCCCATGCAATGATTTCTTATTTGGAGCCAAATCAATGAAAAATTCCCCCGAGGATGGTCATTCTCCAAGAATATGATATATATTTCACCACTTCTAAGAGAAAAACTTCCCTTGTTCTTGTAGATATGTTCACAAATCTCCCATCAGACTCCAAAGACACACCCGTCAACAAGAAATTCCCTCATGAACACTTGTTCTTCATATAATTTGATTACCCATGATACAGATACATTCTCATGTACCCTTTCACTCAAAAATTCGATCCTCATCTCTCCCGATATGATCTTCGACACATCCTCCATCAAGCCCCTCGATATATCCTCATAGGATATGTTCTCTATCACATGGGAGAATATACTATACTCCATCATTGCCTCACCAATGAGGAAGCAAAAGAAGTCCTAAATGACTACCATAGTGGTGCAAGTGAAGGCCAACTCTCTGGTATGTCCACTGCCCAGAAAGTGGTCAAGGATGGTTACTTTTGACCCACTTTCTTTCATGACTGTATTCATGCCATCAAGCGTTGTGACAAATTTCAATTATATGCAAATAAATCCAAATCACAACCTTCTCCCGTCCATCTAGTCATCACGAAAAGGCCTTTTTTCAAATGGGATATTGATTTCATGACTTGAAACCCCCCATCCAACAATGGGAATAAATACATAGTAGTCTCTGTTGACTACACCAAATGAGTTGAATCTATGCCAACATTAAACAACACGACAGACACTGCAAACCAATTTTTCTTTAACCATGTCATTACACATTTCATATTTCCTCTCCAACTTGTGTCTGACAATGGAAATGTTTTTGAGAACAAAGTGTTGACCTATTTATCTGCTAAGTTAGGATTCAATCATGAGTTATCCTCCAATACTACCCTTTAAAAAAGTCCTCAAAACCATGCTACGAAGAACAATGGACAAGCACAAAACCAATTGTCATCACATGTTGTTTTCTACTTTATGGGCACATCGAATAGATGTTAAAACTGCCATGGGGTTCACATTGTTTCATCTATTTCACAGGGTCAAATCCATACTCCCCATAGAGTGTGATATACCTATTATCACAAGATTTTAACTTGCATAAATCCCAATGCAAGTATCCCAAATCTAGTGTAACTATATGAAATCCTACCACTATGTTCTTAGTAGGAGATCCCCATGCTTTAGTGATGGATGAAGTCCACCACAATTGAGAATCCATGGTGAGTTCAAGGGATCAAAGTGGTAAGTTTTTAATATAATCCCATCTCCCCATCTCTTGATCACGTAAGTCAGAGGTCTATGTCTGTGAAATTGAGGAAGAAAAGGTTGTTTTGGTTACCTGCTTGGAACAAGAACAATTTATAACATATGTATGCTATTTCCAAATACAAGAATGTAATACAAACCTCAAGAGATAATAGAAAATGAAATTTAATGATGGATAATACAAAATTGAAGAAATATATCAGTTTACAACAACAACAAGAAAACTTTATTAGAATTGCATGGAAATATAGTCAAAACTTAGCGCATATCCAATAGATCATTTCTCAATTTTTCCAAGAAAATTATGAGTATATTAAGTTAGTTTTAGACTAGTGTATGCAAGAAAATGAAGTGATTTATATGGTTGTAGAAAATTTTTGCAACAACAACAATAAATTTGGTGAGTTAGTTTTGTTCAGAGTTAGGAAAATTTAGTAAAATCTTTAGGGAGAATGATAAAAGAGATTTGTTTGATCACTTCATTCACTACAAAGAGAGTAGAATAGTTCCTTTTGGGATATGGAGTCCTTTATAACAAAAAATTAATGTAATTGGAGATGATGATAACAATTTCTAATCGATGGAGATTGAAGTCTAAGGTTCTATCACTTTACGACCTTAGATTTCAAACCAAGAAATTTTCTAGAGTGCAAACACTTTTTGGCTCTAGCAATTTCTCCTCCTTCCTTATATTATTTAATAATGTCAACAAGAGTCTAGAATCAAACTTTTAAAGTGATAGCACTTTAGGGATTTAGGATCTTAAATCTAGGTAGGATTTCCTTCGCAAATTAATGGATGCAATTATCCTTATGAGAGGAGGAAGCACCTTATTCTCCTCTCTTACAGTTTTAACCAATAAATAAATCTTCAATATGAACAAGTAAATTCACAATAAAGCATTAATGACACGAGAATTGCATAAATTTACTTAATTCACCAAGACAATGACAAGAGTAAACCCTAATTGCAGAAAATTCCTCCATAAATCAACAAGTACACATCCAAACTTGTCCTTCAAACCCTAAGGCATGAGTAAAAGAGACCAATAGCACAAATAATAGAAAAAATTTCAGTCCTCTCACTCTTCTGTGAGAGAAAAGTGTGATGATAGAATGAAATGTTGGGTAGCCGTATTTATATGGGAAATCCTAGCCATGAAAACAATTCATTGAAAAGTAATGTGTTTTCACAAGAGGGTCTACTTCTTAATTTTTCCTTTCAAATTTACAAAATTTAAATTTTACATAAGATAAAACCCTAGAAGGGTGACATCATGCCCCTTAAGGGTTACATTGAGCTCCAAGAAGTGACGTCTAGGAAAAATAAGTGGAATGTTGGGCCTCCAAATGCCACATGTCACTTACCACATGATGAAGTCAATGTCAAATGCTTCCTCCATCAAACCTTAGATTCTAGATGATGTCATGGGATAGAAAGGTGATGTATAGGCCTCCAAAGGCCAATTTCCAAGTGGAATATGGTATGGGATCACCATATCGTCATGCCAAAGTTCCTACAAAGGAAACATCCTACATGTTCATAGTGCAACGTCCATCATCTCATGTGCCCCAGATGTGGGGTCTGGCATCCATATTTGGGCTCCAAATCCTCTCATCAAGGCCTGAACAAAGTCATCTCCCCATGAATACATGTTCATTGGGAAAGGTCGTGCAAAGACAAGAAAATATTCCCTCTAAGGGATCATAATTCACAAGTATCATGCCAAGTAAGACATATCTAATACAAGAACCACTTGAACATGTGCATCAAACCCTCATTTTCAAATTAAATAGATGCTTAAAGACCTTATAATTTTTTCCTAATTTAGGTATGTGAGGGGTGTCATGGTGCCCTATTGGGAAAGCCAATCCTCAAGTCAAGGGACATTTCCCAAGAGGAAACTATCTAGTTCATGTAGTGAGTGTGAGGTGGATTTGGGACAAGACTTCTAGGTATGGTGTCCTTGACATACAAGGGTTTTTATTGTCTCATTTATGAGTGCCTTTGTAGAGGGTGTGTTGCATCCTTCATTTTCAATGCAACCTTTTACCAAGCCCTTGCCATTTAATTTATTAGATTCCAAACATTGAGTGATATATGTAATGGAAAGTAAAGAGAAACACAATTCCACTTGAAGCTAGGATACATTGAGTTCCATGTGCAATGGAAAGTAAAAGACACCACAATTCATCCTCTCAACAAGAGATACATTTATTAATTATGTGTTTTCTTTTGCAGGTCCTTCATTTTGCTTTTGGAGAAGTGTTTTATTGTTCTCAAGATTTTAGGGTGTGCATATGGAAGGATAGTGATTGGATTTTATCCTTTTCCAACTACAACACCTCTCAGACTTCATCCCCTTCTTCCCATAAAATGAGGTACAATCCCTTCTATTAGTTGTGGAGCCTGATTATATTCTTGACTTAGAGGTCTTTTTTTAGCTATGGTTAGACCACTAATAGGGAGGCGTATATTGGCTTTCCCCCCCACATTTGGAGCCAGGGGGTGACGAAAATTCATTGAGACCCTAGAAGAGAATGTTTTGTAAAATTTCCTTGTAAAATATGTTAATTTCTTAGTCAATCTAGACCGTTCATTGTAATTTCACAGATCTGACGATAGAAGTTGTGTTAGGGTTTTTTCCTTAGAAGGAAACCCTATTTTATGAGGAATTGTATTGCGGTTGTGTGTGAGTGTGAATATTGTATTTTGAGAGAGGAGACCGTGAGAGAAATAAGAGGAAGTTACAACAGATGTGTTGTAGGTTGTATCCATTCATTTTCTAGATAATAAAAAGGAAAGGACATGGAAATTTCTCTGGCAGATGTAGAATACACTGGGTGAACCATGTATATTTGTGTCTCTATTGTATTTTGTATCTTATTTTTTTTATTTATGCATCTATTTTTATTTTATTTCTCTATGATCCTATTTTTCTAACAACTGGCATTAGGGCGGAAGGTAACTCACAAGAAAATAGGGTTCCTAGTTTGAGTGGGAGCAATGGTGGAATGGAAAGTTTAGGGTCAAGAAATTTAATGGAAACAAATACCAGTTATGGAAGATGAAAATGGAATATTATTTATATCATAAGGATATTTTCTTACCGTTGGGTGGAAAAGCAGGATGGAAAAGTAGCCTATGGGTATGAAGAATGGAGAATGGGAGGTTCTTGACAAAAATGCACTGGGAAAGATACAAATGTTCCTGGAAACATTGGTGGCTTTCAATAATTCAAAAGAAAATACAACGGAGGATATGATGGAGGAATTGGATAAACTATATGAAAAACCATCAAATTCCAACAACGTATTTCTAATGAAGAATTTATTTAATATGAATATGTGAGAAGGTGGGTATATTTCCAACCATTTAAATGAATTCAATACGGTTACTGATCAACTGATTTCTTTAGGAGTGAAATTTTATGAAGAGGTTAGGGCCATTCTAATCTTATGCTCATTTCCATAAATATGGAATGACTTGGTCACGATTGTAAGTAACTCTGTCTCTGGTTCAAACACTCTAAAATTTGATGATGTTGTTGGTGTTATCCTTAGCAAGAAAATGCAAGGGAAAAGCACAAGTGAGACATCAGGTAATGCATTGACCATGGAGAATAAGGGAAGACAAAAGGAAAGAGGAAATATATCAGGGAACCATGGGAATTATAGGAAGGGCAGATCCAAATCCAGACTAGGAAAGATAGAATGATGGAATTGTGGGAAGAAAGGAAATCTAAAGAAAGACTACAAAGCTCCAAAGAAACAAATATATGGACAACAAGAGAAAAATCAGGAAGAAAATATAATAAGTGATGTGTTACAAGATGTTTTGATTCTTTCTTTAGATAATATTATTGAATCTTGGGTAGTATATTCAAGGGATTCATTTAATGCCACACCTCATAGGAAATATTTACAAGATTGTGGTCAAGGTGATTTCAGACAAGTTTATTTGGGTGATGATGAACCATGAAAAATTGTTGGAATGGGTAAGGTAAAAATAAATCAAAAGAATGGAAACCAATGTTTAGTAAAAGATGTGAAACATACCAGATCTGAGAAGAAACCTAATTTCAACATGGCAGTTGGAAAGTGAAGGTTGTATATCTATATTTATAGATAAGGTGTGGAAGGTCCCTAAAGAATCACTGGTAATGGAAAAAGGGGAGAAGGTAGGTACATTGTATTTATGTATTGGTAATGCTAACTCTTGTATCTCTTTAGCTTATACAATAGTGGATACAACACTGTGGCATCATAGGCTTGGACACATGAGTGAGAAGCAGATGCAGATACTTCACAAAAGCAATTTGTTGCTAGATCTTAAACAAGTTGATTTTTATTTCTATGAGCATTGTGTTTATGGAAAACAAAAGAAAGTCAGATTTCTCAAAGTCGGAAAGGAAAGGAAGAGTGAAAAGTTATAGCTTGTACAAACAAATGTATGGGGACTAGCTCAAGTATCATCTCTTGGTGTCTCTCATTATTATGTTACTTTTATTGATGATGCAACAAGAAAAACTTGGGTTCGCTACATTCGATAAAAAAATGGATGTTTTTGACACTTTGAAGAAATGGAAAGATATGGTTGAGAACGAGATAGGAAAAAGGTTTAAGTGTCCCAGATCGGATAATGGAGGTGAATACTGCACCAATGAGTTTGATTATTACTGTTCATACCATGGTATTCATAGAGAGAAGACAGTTTTAGGAACATGACAAGGAAATGTTGTGTCATAAAGGAAGAACAAGACAATCATGGAACGTGCAAGGAGTATGAGATTGCATGTTGGGTTTCCCTTACAATTATGGGAAAATGTTGTAGATAATGTTGTTTACTTAATAAAAAGAGGGACTTCAAGCTCCTTGGATGGTGGAATTCCATAGGAGGCATGGATAGGTAAAAAGGTAAACTACTCATTTGTGAATACTTTTATTTGTGAATCATTTGTCCATATTGATAAAAAAAAAATAGAAAACAAATTGAAGAAAAATCCAAGAAGTGTACCTTTATTGGATATTGTGTTAATGATTTTGGTTATTTTTTATGGGATTATGAAAATAGGAAAATTATTGGGAGTACAGATGTGGTATTCAATGAAAATTTCATGTACAAAGATCAATTGCAGGGAAAGAAACATGGAAGGGAAAACACAAAATACACAGTGCTTGATGAAATCAAAGAAAATGAAATTCCAAAGGTACCGGAAAATAAAATGTACAACAATAGAAGAAACAAGTACCTCAAACTCCTATAAGTGTTGTTGGCCCTTGACCAAGTTTTGAAGAGTACTTGGTCATACCTGACCACCTTTTGGACTACGACAACTTACCAAGGAAGGAGCACAACGCGAAGCATAAAATAAGAAAGAAAGACCTATTTTGGGGTCTATTTTAGGGTTTTTGGGTTGATGTAATAGGAAAGGGATGTCGGCCTGTGGGTTTACCCACGTTTAGGCCCATTTTGTAATCTATAAATAGGAAATATAGATAGTAAGATAGAGGGAGATAGTAATATAGTACATCTGTGTGATGTATGAATGGAAGCTTAGTGCTAGTATTTGGATCTATGTGATTGGATGTATCTTAGAGTGCTATGTGCATGAGAGAGCTAAGTGTAGGTTGTTATAGTCTTTTGTTGAAGAGCAAGGAAGAAGGATCTAGCAAGTTGCGTAGATCTTCTGTTCGGTGCGAAGTAAGGGTCATTAAAGCTCTGCGCTGTAACTGCTTGACCAAGATAATATAAAGAAGACTTTGTGGACATAGCCCCAGGGTGGGGGTGAACCATGGTAACTGTGTGTATAGTGTTTTGTGCTTCGCTCTTATGTATTTATATCTTTCTTGGCTAAGTTCTTGATGTGGTTAAGTAGATCTAGTATGCTTTGTGTTGTTGAAGAATGAATGAACATTAGATCTGATATATGAGATGCTCAGTGCTTGATCTGTTGAATCTAACCTATCTTTCTGTGGATAAGTACTTAATATAAGTATTCATTGTGATTCTCTGTGCCTTCTGTGAATTTGATTAATGAACATATATTAAGGAATAATTGATGCTAAGTGCGTTGTAGGAAAGATAATCACAGATCTGTGTCCCAGCTAAGGTTGCAGACACCTGAGTCTTGCAACCATCCCTACTTCTACCTCAAGTGAGACTTCATCTTCTTCGTAGGTGTTGCCGAAAGGGCCAATAGTTAGGGCTTTGTTGGTGCTCTCTTGAGCGTTGAACCCTGGGTCTACCCCTGTGCCAACAAATGGTTCCATTGCTGGGACCTGGAACTATGATTGCTGGGAACTAAATAAGAAGAAGCTTTGTGTGAAATAATCTCTGTGCATAGATCTGTTGCCCTAGCGCGTAGTGTTCTGTTTGATCTGTGAAGCTTTGTGCCAAGAAAACAGGTCAGATCTGAAAAAAGAGAGGTCATATCTGAAGGAAAGAAGTCATATATGTGAAGAAATAGGTCATATTTGCAAGAAAAAGGTAAGATCTATAAGCTCTATGCCTCAATAAAGGTAAGAATAGTTAAAAGTCTTAGATCTGGAAGCTTTGTGCTCTGTAAAAGTAAGATAAGTGAATTTTCTTTTGTTTCTAAAGCATGGATCTAGGTATGTTTGATAGATTCTGTCCTAGCTTCAAAACTAGGACATTAATAGATGAAAGAAAATTTGATATGAATAGATATGATAAATATAGTGATAGATATGTTATACCTATGCATCGAAAGAATGCCTAGACTAACAAGTGGATGCAGGATCCTAGAAAAAAAAAATTGCAAGCTAGCCACCATGATCCTGGTGCACAATCTAGAAGGAGTTGGGGAACATCTAAACAGATGAGAGGATTAACCCTTTGTTATAGTTGCAGACGACCGAGACATATTGCTAGAGAATGCCCTGGGAGAAGACTTAGTTGCCTCTGTTTTAAGGCTATGGACCATGAAGTATTGGATTTCCTTAGAATGATTGCTAAACTTGAGAAGCTGACTATGGAACAAGCCAACCCTGAGGGAGATCAAGAGACCAAGATTATAGCAGAAACCTAGAAAGAATCATAAAAGATATTGCTACATGTGAAAGATACCTTGAATGACCACCGACATGTTAGGCTATCAAAGATATTTAAAGAAAAGGAGAAAATCAAAGAAAGAATAGGGGACTTTGACATTGACTATACTCTTGATTAAGAAGCGCAAGTGAACATTATGCCAGAAAGAACTTAGGAGGCTATAGGAAAGCCTATCATGATTCCTTCCTTAGGAGGAACAAGTTTCTTCAGATAAAATCTAGTAACCCTATGTGGAAGGCTCGCCCAGATACCTATGACTACCAATGGAACTTCAATAGAGGAAGACTTTGAGATCATCAAATTTGTTGAAGATACCACCCCGTTTACCATGCTCCTAGGAAAACACTGGATTGATAGAGAACATGCCAGATGAAGAGAAGAAGAACAAGATTTGGAACATAAGAAGCAAGAGTTAAAATACTTTATGACTAGAAGGATTGTGCACTTTATTTAAGAATAGAAGAGCAGATTGTAGATATTTAATATTAGTACCTCTAGTGTCGAAGCTAAGAAAACAATTGAGGATCTGCAGAAGATCGAGCTACCTATTTTTGATACAGAAAAGGTATTATCAAGGAACCATAAGAAATATTTTCCACAGCGCGAAGTAACTAAGACCACAGAAGATACACATTAGAATGGTAAAAGAATTACTGAGATGAAACTCACTAGGAAGAAGGCTAGGAAGTTTAGAAAGAAGAGGGATAATACTGTAAGGTTACAAGAGGTTCTAGAGGACACTTCACAGCAAGAAGAATTACAGAATTGGAGCTTCGTCGAGATATCAGAACAACGATAGAGAGTACTTCGCCATGATGAAGCAGTATAGCCGTTGGAACCGATATACCTATTTGACCGCTGCTCCGAACAGATCGAAAAGTAGTTATGGGTTACCACTAGACTGTTGGATAGCACCCGAACAGATAAGAATGGAGTTAATGAAGGCCACAGGTCCGTTGCAAGCATACCGTTGTTGAGATTGCCTACTCAACCTATCGCTCCATGCACCGAGAATACTTTTTTCCAACTGAGAATCTGAGTGCGAACCCTGAGATCATTGCCTTACTATTCACTTTCATCTCTGAATTCCTATTGCACCCGAGCCCACTGACCCAAATTTGTATGTAATTAAACAAGATCAGCACTGTTGAGAAAATTGTTGAAGAAGTTCTAATTGATTTAATGACTGAGAGAATCATTTCAGAAGGTGGAATGTCTATAGGTGTACAGGCATCATCCTTGGGCTCACTGCCAACTTCCCCTTCCACTGGCCGAGAAGAACCATCTCGACCGCCTTTGGAAAGATGATATAAGTTCGGAAACAACTTTTCCACTATGAATATGATTCCAAGCATCTTACCTAAATATATCCCACTACTAGGTGGACTCGTAAACCGAGACTTTGTACCTAGAGACTTTGACTATGTTGTAGTCACTACATACCTCCCGAAAGGGGTGCGCACAGTTCGTGCTAACCAGGAGAAGCTGACCACCCTAAAATTCAGTGATTTTAACCTTGGAGATCGCAATGAATATAGTATGCTAGCCCCACACAAGTATTTGACTATTACAAAAGGAAATAACCCCAAGATTGTATCCTTGCAATGGACCCATAACCTTGCGCAATCAGCCCTCCTCAACGTAATGAAGATTCCACATTTCGGGAGGCATCAAGGAGTAAATGCCTGTTTCCAACTCTTTCTTTTCTGCTACCATGGAGGATACCTATGGTTGGAATAACACATCACTATGGATATGATTCTGATCAATTGGATTATTGGGCTAAGCATGCAGGGCCCTGACCCGCATGACTTTTACCATGGAAAGACCGCAGATCATTCTCTTGCTCAACAAATAAAATACACATATGAAGATCTGGAGAAAAGCACATGAGGTTACAAGGTAGCCTCCATTGAGAATGCAATGGTATTCTTTGGTTTCCAGCTGATCGTAGGCAAGTTAGTCCGAAAAAACAGACCTACACAGGTGAGCGGATTTGTAGTTGACCTCGTAGGGAAGTGCGCAGAGGGACTGCAAATGAACTGGGCAAAATAACTCATAAATCAGCTAGAGCTTGACTATAGACAAGCGCAGGACCAAGGGTATGAGTCCCACTTTAGCTGGTTTCTCATACTCATCAACTTCATCACGTGGGAACTACCCGAGGGAGACACGTTTTCAGAGATTGAACCCTTCAAACCTCTGGCCGCAAAGTTCTATACGCTATGGTACTCCAGTGACATGAACAAATAGTGGCAGTCCAATGCCATCTTCCATGTGTACTACACTCAGTTGAGGAATTCCATTTAGTCTACACCACACATTACACCCAACACTCTTCATAGGTTTCAACCTTTGATGAAATTCAATGCAGATCGTCACTTCACCTACATCACGACGCACATAGACGAGAACAAACAACAACTCCAGTCATATTACAAGCTGATAGAAGATGACCTGGAGGAGATTACTAGGGAATGGTCAGTAGACCTCCTTGTTGCACCAGATCCCACAGAGATGTCTGACGTAGACAATCCTGAAGCTATGCCAGATACACCAGGACCGCGCAAGCCTAAGAAGGATGTGGAAGTTCAAGATATCCACAACACATCCCCGAAGACTACTTCGCTATCACCTATGAAGGGAGTTGATGAGGAAGAACTAGGGGGCACAAAAGTTGAATAGAGCAAAGGTGAGGTTACCCCACCTAGGGATGAGGCAGATCCCTCCAAGAAAAGGAAAACTACCCCATCGAGGCCCTCATCCAGAAAGAAAACTAAGGCCACCTAGACTACGCTTAAGACTACGCTTACCCCAGATGATTTTGAATTCCTAATTACCACACTAAATGATGTTTTATTAGAGCTCGCAGAAAAGCAAGAAGCAAAGTAGGAGGAGTTATTCCACCAGATCATAGGCGAATTTAAAGAAGCACAACAAGCACTTCAATCCAACCAAGCAGTTCCTATGGCACTGATAACATTGGAAATATTAGGAATAGGCGATGAGCCCACAAAGTTATGCCAGATCACCAAGAAAGTCGAAGCTCGCCTTCAATGAGCTCAATAAGACATAGCGAAAGCCAGCCAAGTTTTGGCGCAAGCACAGAGCGCAAATGAAGAGCAACGGAGAAAGGTTGCACTAGAGGAACTTGACTTACAAGCAAAATGGGAGGAGGAAAAATCCCAGTTACAGCAGAGCAAGGACTAGTTGCTAGCAGAGAAACTTGAAACACAAGAAAGAGTTCATAAGGCACTGCGCTCCATGACAATCATAGAAGTGAAGAGGGAAGATCGTCTTCCACAGCATGTGACCCAACTGGAAGAATTAATCTAGAAACTTTAATAGTGCATCATGGACCTAGAGCTCTGCACCGTGCTTGAAACACCCCAAGAGATAAGAGATCTAAGAGAGGCCACTGCTCGAAGTGCAGTCATCCGATTAAAAAATTTGGCTTTGGAATGTAGGTAGCTAAGCACCAGAAGCAACCAGACCTATGAAACCCTTACAGAGAATCCATAATTGCAGACATTGGAGACACAACTCCAAGAAGCAAAGCAACATGCAGATGTGCTACAAGCACAGCTGAAGTTCGTGACCCCAGTTGAAAGAATGAAGAGGTTTGCAGAGTAACGCACAACCCAACAACAAGTACACACACTGCAAAGTAAAGTAATGGACATTTCTCAGCGACTGCAACCACTCCAAAAGAAGGCATGTCAACTATTCATCGAACTTAAAATCCACGGAGCTGAACTCGAACAGGGTGCCATCACTGCAGAACAACACCTGGAAGGACCGCTCAATGATGCAGTAATCCAGGAATTTACTTAACAAGAGGTTGTCACACTGCAACAGGTCGAAGCCGCTCAAGCCAAGATCAAGGCATTCTAAGTGGAATTGGTCAGACATGAGTGACTCGGGACGAGTCACAGGTGAGTGTTAGGGGCTTGTTGGCCCTTGACCAAGTTTTGAAGAGTACTTGGTCATACTTGACCACTTTTGGGACTGTGACAACTTGCCAAGGAAGGAGTACAATGTGAAGCATAAAATAAGGAAGAAAGACCTATTTTGGGTTCTATTTTAGGGTTTTTGGGTTGATGTAATGGGAAAGGGATGTCGACCCGTGGGTTTACCCACGTTTAGGCCCATTTTGTAATCTATAAATAGGAAATATAGATAGTAAGATAGAGGGAGATAGTAATATAGTACATCTATGTGATGTATGAATGGAAGCTTAGTGCTAGTATTTGGATCTATGTGATCAGATGCATCTTAGAGTGCTCTATGCATGAGATAGGAGAGCTAAGTGCAGGTTGTTATAGTCTTTTTCTGAAGAGCAAGGAAGAAGCATCTAGCTAGTTGTGTAGATCTTATGTCCTGTGCGAAGTAAGGGTCATTAAAGCTCTGCGTTGTATCTTCTTGACCAAGATAATATAAACAATACTTTTTGGACGTAGCCCCAGGGTGGGGGTGAACCACAGTAATTGTGTGTATGGTGTTTTATGCTTCGCTCTTATGTATTTATCTCTTTCTTGTCTAAGTGCTTGATGTGGTTAAGTAGATCCAGTATGATTTGTGTTGTTGAAGAATGAATGAACATTAGATATGATATATGAGATGCTCAATGCTTGATCTGTTGAATCTAACCTATATTTTTGTGGATAAGTACTTAGTATAAGTATTCAATGTGATTCTCTGTGCCTTCTGTGAAGTTGATTAATGAATGTATATTAAGTAATAATTGATGCTAAGTGTGTTGTAGGAAAGATAATCACAGATCTGTGTCCCAACTAAGGTTGCAGACACCTGAGTCTTGCAACCACCCCTACCTCTACCTCAGGTGAGACTTCATCTGCTTCGCAGGTGTTTCCGAAAGGGTCGGTAATTAGGGCTTTGTTGGTGCGCTCTTGAGAGTTGAAACCTTTGTCTGCCCTTGTGCCAACAAGTGTTGTTAGAATATCTATCAGGTTAAGTAGACCCACTGAACGATACTCTCCTTCATTGTAGTATTTATTGTTGACTAATTTTGGTGAACCAGAAAGTTATGAAGAGGCAATGCAGGTAGACACTAAAAAGAAGTGGGAGAAAGGCATGAAAGAAGAAATGGACTCCCTGGTAAATAACCAAACTTGGGACTTGGTTCAGTTTCCTACAAGAAAATGAGCATTGCAGAATAAATGGGTTTACAGGTTTAAAGAAGAAGATGGAGGAAAAAAGCAGTACATAACTAAACTTGTTGAAAAGGGGTTTTCACAAAAGAAAGGCATATATTTTGATGAAATATTTTCTCTTATTGTTAAAATGAATTTAATTAGGACTATTTTAAGTCTTGTGGAAGTAGAATGTTTTCATATTGAAAAGTTAGATGTAAAAAAAAAAAATCTCCATGGGGATTTGGAGGAAGAGATTTATATGCAACAACCATTGGGGTACGAGGTCAAACGGAAGGAAAATTTTGTATCCAATTTGAAGAAGAGATTGTATGGCCTAAAGAAAGCTCCAAGGAAGTGTAATTTGAATTTTTAAAGCTTTATGATAGAATAAAGTTATAATATATGTCATTCAAATCACTATGTTTATTTGAAGAGGCTAGAAAATGGAAGCTATATTATCTTGCTATTGTATGTAGATAAGATTCTTGTTGCAGATTCTAACATGAAGGGTACAAGTGTGCTCAAAAGGAAATTGTCTAATTCATTTGTGACGAAGGATTTGGGTGCTGCAAAGAAAATCCTTGGTATAAGAATAACAAGAGGCATGAAAAATAAAAAATTGACATTGTCTCAGGGTGAGTACACAGAGAAAGTGTTGGAGAGGTTTAGAATGTAGAATGAAAAACCAATTAGTAAACCTTTGGCTAGCAATTTCAAATTAAACAAGTAAATGTGTCCTAAGACACATGAGTATATATAATACATGTCGAAGGTCCCTTATTCATCAACAATTGGTAGCTTGATGTATGTGATGGTGTGTACAAGACCAGATATTTCACATGCAGTAAGAGTTGTGAGGAGGTATATGAACAATCCAGGTAAATAACATTGAGAGGTAGTAAAGTGGATTCTTAGGTGTTTGAGAGGTACTAATACTCATACAT